>JAOQMP010000007.1:31252001-31281668 GCA_027563575.1 Erythroxylum pedicellare
AATTTTTAATTGAATATCTAAAATTTTAAATAATTGGCTAATTATATCAATAAATTATTAACAAAATTACATTTTGAACTCTTTATTAAATATTTAAAAGATTATCATTTAATTAAAAATTTAAAACTAATAGTCTAAGGTTGATTTGGATAAGGTTTGGATTTGGATTGAGTCATGTAGAATTTAATTTAAATTGTCCATTTTTTATAAATAATATTATTTTAGTTTGTAAATTAAAAAAATAAATTAAAATTATTAAATAATTTATTTAAAAATTTAATTAGCAAATTATTATATGGTTTTAATACGGAAAACGAAAATATAAAATAAAAAGAAAACGTAATTACAAAAAGGGTAATACACAAGGCGGTCAAAACTAAGTGAAATTACACCGTTAGATCTAACAGGTGATCCAACGGTCAGGATGCCTAAAAAATTCCCTAATTACGTGAGAATTGTCCCAGTTATTAATAGTACAAATTAGGGCAGGAAGAACAAGCCCTAGCTCAGATTTTGGTGCCAATTTCATTTGAAATCTCACCTTTTTGTTCTCATTCTTTCAATCGCGAGAGAGGAAGAGAAACAGATCAGTGGGAGAACCATAAAGAAATGGTGAGCTCGCCGCTGGTAAATACGTACCCGTTGTCGAGCTACACGTTTGGGACCAAAGAGCCCAAGATGGAGAAAGACACCTCCGTCGCGGATCGTCTCGCTCGCATGAAAGTCAAGTTTGTTTCTTTTCCCTCCTTTTTTTTTGTTTCAGAATTAGTTGCCTTTATTAGCTCAGTTGTAAACCCCAGATAAACCCCACTTTTGTTACTATTTGTTTGGTAGATTATGGAAATGCCCCGCTAGTTTGCTAGTTAATTGGCGAGAATTTGAGTTTCAAATCCCGAATCTGTTTGTTATTTGTTAGTGTCAGCTAGGGTTTTTTGGAGGCGTATGGTTTTTTTTTGGAGTTTAATTTTGCTCGGATTCTGATGGGCACTGTTTCGTTTTTGTGATTCAGCTACATGAAGGAGGGGATGAGGACAAGTGTGGAAGCAATTTTGCTGGTATGATCTCTAGTCTATGTCGGTGATCTTTAGCCTAGGTGGCTACAGAACTGCAGTCAATATTCACTAAAGAACTTCGTCATTCTTGTAGATGTTGTTTTGGTACAAGATACTGCAGCAATCATTTTGCTGAGGAATAGATTTTCGAAAAGTATTTCTTTATTGGATCGATTCAATTGTATCGTGGAAATATATTTTAGTGTTGGATTATTCAATAATTTGCAACATGTTAGAATTGGAACAAATATTGTACGTTCAGATCAGCTATCATTGCTTCATATTCTTCCCTGTTTTACTTTCTTCAGTCCCTATGCTATATTGGAAATTTCACTTTGTATCAGATCCATCATAAATGTCTTAGAGATTTTTTATCTTTTTCTTGGCTCAAAAACAATGTTGATGTTGTAGGTACAAGAGCATAATCACCCCCACATACTGCTTCTACAGATCGGAAATACATTCTGCAAACTTCCCGGTGGACGACTGAAGCCAGGAGAGAATGGTGCTTTTTTCTGTCTTTTCTGCAATACTATCTTTCCTACCACAATATTTGTTCTCTATGCTGTACTTGTGTTAAGAAGAGATCCATTTCAATTTTTAAATTTGCAGTTCTTATGCCATTCATGAATATCTTAACAGAAATTGAGGGTTTAAAGAGGAAGCTGACCAGCAAGCTTGGTGCTAGTTCACCTGCTCTCGTTCCAGACTGGCAGGTATTGTTCTCCTACGTTATTCAGGTCTTAGGGTAGATTTGATGTTTTGGTAAAATTATTTGGAAAAAATGTCAAAAACTGTGTAATAAATGATACGAAAATTAAGTTGTAAAACAGATGCTATCTTATGTGCCTTGTATGTGAGGAGTTTATGCCTTTGGAACTGTTGTTGGATGGCTTTTTCTCTGCATTCTTCAAGCTCAATGGGTACTTCTCTTAGTATATTATGGCATTTATAATGAACACTCCTTGTGGCTTTGGCCTATTCTGCAGATTGGTGAATGTGTGGCCATATGGTGGAGGCCGAACTTTGAGACCATCATGTATCCTTATTGCCCTCCTCATATTACAAAGCCAAAGGTATAAGTTCTCTGCTTGGTTTCCTTTATTTTTTTGGGGGAAATTTCTGCTTGGTTTTCTTGTTTCCACATGTGACGTAGTTCTGTGGGTGCTTATTACTCTTCTCCCCATCCATGGTGATGTAGGAGTGCAAGAAGCTTTTCCTTGTTCACTTGTCCGAAAGGGAATATTTTGCTGTGCCAAAAAACTTGAAACTTCTTGCTGTCCCTTTGTTTGAACTCTATGATAATGTGCAGGTATGCTTTTTTGAATTAGTTAAAATTATAAATCTGATTATCTTGTACATTTTGTTATTTTGTTTAGTTTCAAGTCAATTACAGATTTGGTTTATTAAATACGAAAGGAGAGTGGTGGATGCATCAAAAGGAGATTAGTGAATATCTTATATGTTAATTAAAAGCTTCTCTTTGGAAATAAGAGGCTACACTCTTTTAAATTTATTCTTGGTTGCTTCCATGTCTTTGCCATCCAAATCTTCTTTGTGGCAAACATGATTCTTACTTTGTGCTTTAGTCAGTGTCATTAATCCTCCAGTGTCCTTATGATGTATCTTGCTTGGTGACAGAGATACGGCCCTGTTATATCAACCATACCTCAGCAGCTGTCAAGATTCCAGTTCAATATGATCACTACCTAAATTTTATTGATTCGAGCTTGCATATCTATGGTAGTTCTTTCATTCCAAGGGGTCACAGATGGGATGGATACTGAGATTTGAAACTACGGTGGCTGTTCATGATATAATTTATAGTTATTTAAACTGCATATGTGATCATGACTTGCACTGCATGGAATTGACATCTTTAGTGGCTGAGTTTTTCTTTTTTGGACTATATCTGTTCTGTAACCAGATTGCAACTGGAATGATTCAAACTTCAGTACGCTGGTGTAGGAAGTTTAGGGAATACCACATTGCTGTTAAACTGGTATTGCTATCAACTAAACGTAGTAGAGGAATTCCCTTTGTTTTGTTTTTTGTAATCACGTTTGTCGAAGGGGCGATTATAGGGTTTGGGCGTGGAATTTTTTATGTAGTCATATTTTTATGTCTCTGCAATTGACGAAAAGATATGCTGGATTGAATGGCATCCTTACAAATCCCTTGAGAGGATGAAGAGGAGTGCTTTGATTTTTGGCATCTGCCTAAACTATTTAAGTAGCATGACCTTTTTTTTTATTTTTATTAAATCAATACCATATTTATGCTTTTTCTTTTTCTGTCGCACGTTCGGTGTTTTTTAGATTGGATTACATGAATATGGTAGTTCTCTTGTTCCCCAAACTTGCATGGGATCTTGTCTAAACTAGCTCAGCACCACCAGCCGAGCTCAGAAGCTACATGGCGGAAGTGAACTTAAAACATGAGTTTATGCCACAATCCTTGCCTTTTTCCTTGGTCCAATTTCCTTTAACCTTGTACCTTCCCCTAGAGCTTCTG
Organism: Erythroxylum pedicellare; assembly: GCA_027563575.1. Taxonomy (NCBI): domain Eukaryota; kingdom Viridiplantae; phylum Streptophyta; class Magnoliopsida; order Malpighiales; family Erythroxylaceae; genus Erythroxylum; species Erythroxylum pedicellare. Next base: position 31,255,568 of record JAOQMP010000007.1, read on the forward strand.
GCCATTCACCTACTAAGGATGTGGATATTGAAACATCAGAGCATAGAGCTTTTTGGTAGGCATGTCAATGGATCGTGCTGAGATCGAGCTGCCTTTGACTCGTTCAACCTAATCCTTAATTTTGTGGTTTGAACTTAAGTTTAGTTAGGTCAGTTTAATTTGTGAACTCTAACCTTTTGAAGTTCTCTTGCTAATTAAGATTTCTACTATCAATTTTTTCTTGTACATGCCAAAATGTAATTCAATTAAGCTCAACTCAAAATATTGAGGTTCTTGTATTCATAATGTTCTCAGTGTCACATTTCATCAAACATATAAGACACCTTTCATTACTCATTAGTGGCATTCCAAATTACATTTTAACATTTTCCAATTTCAAATCACAAGGCATTGATTATGATAATAGATTGCTACAGCTTAGTGCTTGCAAACATAAAATACTAAAGATTTAAACTTTCATTTATTCACATGGGACATAACAAGCTATATTAGCATGTTCCTAATACAACAAGCACTAAAACCAAGGAAAAGCTAGATGTTGACCAATTTAATCAGAAAAGAAAAATGACTAAGTAATATAAATGAATACAATAACTCATGACACTAGAAGTAAAGTATTGTGAAATTGGATAGAGTAACCAACTTGAATTGATAGTAGGCCACTTAGAGCTTGTTACTTATATGTGTGTACTTGAATTGAAAATGACAAGTTACTATGAAATGACCAAAGCATTGGAATATTTGTGAAGTCATTGACAGGTTATATAGTAATGATTAAAGAGTCATTGTAATCCTAAGTTATGATTATATTTAAAATGGGATATTAACTTTAATAACCTTAATTTAAGGTCATGTTTCTTTCCCTTTTTTAGATTGGCTAGTTTCAATTTATTTCAATGATTAAAAAAATGGACTGATTTGATCAGTTCAATTGCATAAATCTTGAACCGGTCAGTTTTTCGGTTTGATTTAGTTTAATAATTCTTGTTATTAAAAACATACAAGTTCAATTTTTTAAGCTAACCGATTTTTATAAATTAAAATCAATCAATTAATTTTATCTAATAATTTCCTCGGTTCAATTGCATAAATCTTAAACCGGTCAGTTTTTCGATTTGATTTAGTTTAATAATTTTTGTTATTAAAAACATATAAGTTCAATTTTTTAAACTAACCGATTTTTATAAATTAGAATAAATCAATTAATTTTATTTAATAATTTCCTTATTCAATTAAACTTCAACTTCTTAGATAAATAAGAATAATCTCATTCTTCAAATTTATTCATTCTTTATTATATATCTATTTTATAACGATCAAATACTAATTAAAAATTTAAACCTTTCAGGAAATATCATCATTCTGTGGGCTGATTTCGCTGCTTTCTTAAGCTATCACTCGCTTTACGAGTGCACTGATGCGAGAGATAGGAAAAAAGAGAAGAGTCGGTCTATCGAGCTCTCGATCTTCTAGTCAAAAAACAACGTCGATGAAGACGTGATGGTGCTCTATTTCACGGTGGGGATTATAACTTTTCATGAATTTTTCATTTCTCAAATCAAATGATACTACTTGCTTGATTTCGAGAATAGGGATTTCAACCTCGCGCCGAACTCGATCAACAGTTGCGCTAATATGGTAGACGCCTTTCACCAATGATTCTATTGCTTCTTGCAGGCTTTCCCTGTATCTATTTTATAATGATTTAATACCAATTAAAATTTTAAACCTTACATTTCTTATATTATCGATTTAATTTCGATCCAATTTTAAAGTACTTATAAATTTATTGGTTTAATCATGTCTTTAGGAGAAGACCAAACTGCATTGCATTGCATTGCATTAATTATAATAATTAGTCAGGCAAAAATAAATTAATAAACTAATCTTTTCTTAGCTAGCTAATATGCCGATTTGTCTGGCATCAATCCGACAGCTACGGATTTTTAAATATTTGTTAATTAATTGATTACGTAAATTGTATTTTAAATTTGTAATTATTATTATATATATAGCTTTGACATTCTACGTTTTTGCTCATGATTATGAATTTTGATTCTCAAGCAATCTCACAAAGCATTGACCTATTGATTACAATATAAATATATTAAGTGGTTGAGAACCCAACTTTGATTTCTTTGTTTTTAATATCTTCGTTTTAAGCAAAATCTAAATAAGAAAAGAAGCTTTAAAGTAAAGAAAAAAAAAAGAATATCTTAATTATCAACATCTAGTTGAAGTCCCGCTAAGGCTCGGAGTATAAAAAGATCCGATAGTACGCAACCTTTACTCGTATATAATAATACACTCTTTTTAAAGTAAAAATAGATTAAACTTTAATATAACATAACATAGAAATTACCTAAAATTAAATAATACTATATAAAATAAAAATGGTTTAAATATGCTAATTAAAATAAAAATGTCAAATTATAAGAATTTATTAATGTAATCAACTCTACCATCTACTTGAATGTGAAACTTGATATTATACAAATCGGTTGTCGGTACCCAACCAAATGATAAGAAAAGACCGTTGCAATGCTAATTATTTTTTTAATTAGATAAGCATTGACAATGGTGTATTAACAATGCAAAGTAACAAAAGAGTGCAAAAGTAGGGTTTCGTCATCTTGTAAATGGTCTCCGTTCCAACACACACAAACCCTTCAAGTTGTTAGAGAGATTCCCAGATTTGATCAGCAATTCCTGAGCCTGAAGTTTGATTCCCAGGCAATTGCATAGAGGCTAGTAATGGGACAAGTGGACACTGAAGTTGCATCATCACATTTTTTATATATTACTTTTTATTTAAGTAATGTCAAATCTCAAATTAGTTGTTTTTTAAAATAATTAATAACTTCATAATTCATAATTTAGTGTGTTAATAACGAGACTAAAATGATCGTTACCATTTTCGCGTGCCTGCTCCTTTTTATCCATCCATCCATTAACATTTAGCACAACGTAGCACACAAAAATGGGAACAGAAGAATTGATCCGGTAATAACATATAACCGACTGCCTAGCTTGGTATTGTAATTAACTCATTCTCAAGTTCTAAGCATCAATTAATAATTACATGGTTTGGTTGATTAAGTTTCTTATTATAAGCTTTAACACTATTAGCTTCACTATGAAATTATTGGCTAAAAAACATAAATATCTTCTATATCATTACTTTAAGATATTTTTTAAAACATACCTTAGAATTCTCAAAAAAACATTTTCTAAAATTTATTTATTTACTTTTACAAAGGGAAAAAAAACAAAGCCCAAAATAAGCTAGCTAGCACATGGTTCGGCGATATAGCGCTCCGTACTGATCTTTGTAGAAGAGCTCCCGTAGCAGTGTTGGAGGATCCTGAAGGATATGTAGCCCCGGACTGACAATGGCTGCTAGGTCGGCCAGACTATCAGCGCACTGGTTCCTCTCTTGATGAACGTGCTGAAATTGTACTTCCCAATCCTGGTCGAGTAGACGTCTGGTACCTGCCAACAAATAAGACTCATCAGGGTAGTCTGTGATCGAAGAGGACAGGATGTTGATTATCTCTAGAGAGTCCACTTCGATTATGACTCATTGATAGCCCAAATTTTAGGCCAAAGTGAGTCCCGAATGGACTCCCCAAAGCTCTACAGTAAGCAGCGAGCCTCGTCCAATAAGGTGAAGAAACCCTTTGCACCATTGACCTTGCCAGTGATGGAGTAGGTCCCCAGTCGTGGCAATGGTAACCCCTTACTTTACTGCACTATCAATATTGAGCTTGACTCAGTGTGTTAGTGGTTTGATCCACCCAACCAGACTACCCACAAGAAGACCTTGGGTAGGATATAAACTTCAGTAAAAAATAACAATTAAATATGATATAAATATATCACTAGTATTAATTAAATATTGCTTATTTAACCTAACTCTTAAATTTGAATTGAACCGATTATGTATGATTTAAATTAATAATTTATTATAATACTATCTTAAATTACTATTTTAATTCAAATTTAATTATTTCATGTTAATTTTATTGACATTTGATTAGTTTATATTTGATGTTAATATTACGTATATTTTGTAAAATCTATAATTTATAAATTAACCTCTTACTTTACTTTATTTTGAGTCATTAATTTATTTAATTATTTAATTGAAATACATGATTTATAAAACAATTCTATAAACCAAAAATTTTATTTAATAGAATCCAAAATAAATCCAAAATAAATCCAAAATAATATGAGATGTGATGCATTTTTTTATAAATTTTATGTCAAATCTTTATTTTTAATTACTTCATTTTAACATTATTTTATTAAATTTTATTTATATATTTATGTAAAATTTACGTAAATATGTAGATAAGATTTAACAGGAGAAATAAGAATCATCCCATGAATTCTGATACAGTCATGTTTGACTGCTCTTGGCTCACCTTCTAGCTTTTAACGAAACCTAACCCAGTTCTTGGATATTATATGAATAATGGTCAGGTTTTTAACTCTTTCTGTGAAGTTATCAGGTTCCTGTCATACACATTCATTACTTTCTCTCAAGTTAGTGACAGTTCAGTAATTTATTACCGATCATGTCTTCTTGTTAGCTACAAGAAAATTAAATTAACTCTACAGTCAGCTGTCAGAAAGAACTGGGATTCATGGCTATGTAAGCAAAACAGCTGTTCTAAATAGACAAGTTTTATTCTTAGAAAAAGCTTTCTACCCAATTTTTAATAATTATGAACAATAAAATTAATATTTTTGTTTAATAATAATTTCTGAAAATTGATTATATAATTAGTTCGTTATATAGGAATAAACCAATATTTTAAAAACCGAACAACTCTACTGATTTAATTGTGAAAATCTTAAACCGAGGTCAACCCTTTTCATTAGGCATGAGTACTATACGATTTTTTTAATTCCTAAAGAGAGAATAAGTTATATGTGAAATTGGGTATTCTAATTCCAAGAAGACGAATAGGATTTAGGGTTGACTTAATATTATCATATCTTGAAATTAAAAAAAAAACCTTCCTCCTAATGTAACGGGTGGTAAAAAAAAAAGGTTTATTATTCCTAATTTTAAATACAATTTGTTCCAGAACGGTAGGGATGATTGAGTTGGTAGAGTAAAAAGACATTAAGCTAAAAGATTATGTGCTCAATTCTCTTTATCTCTACTCTTTTTATTGAACCTGTCATACAATATAAAGTATTCGATTGGTGTGATTTACAAATTATTGTGTCAATCTGAAAATTTACTTAATCTGCATTCAAAGAATTACATATACGGTCTTCTATTTTAAAAAAATTGTTATAGTTTACTATTTCAACTTTCAAGCATTTTAATATCATGAATCGAAGAATGTCAATTATTAGCAATGATTAAGTAATGATATTACACCGTCCCTCTAATGTGATTAGTTCATATTTAACTTAATGATTCTTCTTAGCAGGGATTTGATCTTGTACAATTTAAACTTAAAAATTCAAGTATTATTATAATTAATTTGTTTTTTTAAATATAGAACTCTTATATAGTTTAAGATAATTTTTATTTTTTTAAAATTCATTTATACATAGAAAATGAATATAATTACTTAAGTTTGAATTAAATTAATAATTTAAAATAATTATAATAAATTGTTATTTAGTTAGATTTAATTAGTTCAATCATGAGTTGGTCTCGTTAATTTTTTTAAAATTAAAAATAAAAATATTGTAAAACATAAATCTAAATTGTCCAATAGAAACCCTTTTTTTAAGAGATGATATTAAACAAGATGATGTCTGTGTTACATAAACATAAGTCAACATCTAAGGAAACAGTTTGTACCTTCAAGTTTATTGAGAAACTCAGAATGGTTACACACAGCCTTTGCCTGACAACAGGATATTGAAGAATATGAACTCTGGTCAATGTTCAGTTACAAGACTTATCTATCTAATCTCCTTCTAAACATTGTTTAGTGGAGACATGAAACAATTCCAATTAATAAACTATTAAGTTTACCTAATATCCCACAAATGATATATTTTTTCAAAGAAAAATTAAGTTGATGAATCAGGGATTATCTCGTTTCCAATCCCGCGTGAGATATAGGAAGGTTCAATAGTACGAAACTTTACGAAATTTACCCGATATGAATTTTAAAGTATGAAATGGATGTAGAAATTGTGGTCCATGCATGCACTACTTGGATTAGTATTTAATACTTCAAATTAGGTATACTAAAAAATGTGAGAAAAACAAAATTAATAATTAGTTTGTATTTTTAATAATTTCATTGTGTATCACAATATGGCAGGCTTGCACCTACTCTTGCCTTTATATACCAATGCCTTTATGGTCGGCTGTTCATTGCCATTGCACCATCAGAAAAGCCTCTCTTTCTCTGATCCTGAAAATCTCTATCAGAAAGGGAAAAAAGTGTGATTCTGTGAGTGAAAATGGGTTGCAAGTCCTCAGACAAGCCAAAGCCGAAGCACAGAAAGGGTTTATGGTCTCCTGAAGAAGACCAGAGACTCAGAAACTACGTTCTCAAGTATGGTCATGGTTGCTGGAGCTCAGTCCCGATTAATGCTGGTGAGTTTTAGTTTTTTCTTTTTCTTTTTTTAACACTACCATACCTGTTTTTTCACTGCATTGTCCAGTGTTCACTGAGTTGCTATATGGGTTGGTTTTCATGGTACAAGAAAAAGAAACAAAACCTGAAAAGATTCGATTTTGAACATGTAAAACAAATATCAAGACCAGAATCCTTAAAAGTCTGTAAACATTTGATCAGCATTTTGTGTTCATGATAAAGCTCAAAGGGTTTGGAAGAAGAAACAAGCTAAAAGTATAGTTGATAATGATTGAGAAGTATGACAGAAACAACTAAAACTTCCATTGATGATGGATTTGGATTTATTGGCATGCAGGTTTGCAGAGGAACGGCAAGAGTTGCAGGCTACGATGGATCAATTACTTGAGACCAGGTCTTAAACGAGGAACGTTTTCAACTCAAGAGGAGGAGACAATCCTGACCCTTCATCGCCTGTTAGGCAACAAGTAAGTTCAGAATAATAAATAAGCTTTATCCTAAGTGATTGTTGGTTTTCTTGACATCTCCTTTAGAGCTATGAAAGAAGTTTGACTTGGATTGTCAATGATAAAACACCTTTTACGAGGTTTTTAGGTTGATAACGTCCGAACTCGATCAATTTACAGTAAAGAAGCTAATTATCAAAACCAATCTTTCTGATTGATTAGGTGGTCTCAAATGGCACATCATTTGCCTGGAAGAACAGATAATGAGATCAAGAACTACTGGCATTCATATTTGAAGAAGAAGGTGATGAAAGCAGAAAGCCATGGTTCCAATAGCACAACTCCATGTTCCAGCAGTCCAAACTCACACAACATGCAACCTCTAGACTCTCCAATAAAACCTGGAATGCAAATCCCATGTTACGAATCACTGGAATTTCTCGAGAAAGTTTCAACTGATTTAGACCAGTCAATTCCACAGATGTTTCAGTCCCCAAACAGAAGCTCCTTCCCAAAGATTATGTTCGCCGAGTGGCTTTCACTTGACAGCTTCTCAACTATATCAGAAGCAGATGCTTGTAGAGGTGGCCTCCAAGAGAATCCAAGCTTTGGACACAGTTTTGTACATGGTTACCCTTTGGACGAGGAACCATTTTACCATAATTCGATAAGCGAGGTCTCTGCAAGTGATGTATTCATGTCCCAATTCAAGCTCGATGACCAGAGTACAGCAAACGAGTTCATCGATTTTAGCTCAGGAGATGATGTGTGCAGCGGATTCAACATGAACAGTGATATTATCTATATCTGAGGGAAAAATTTTCAAGCAACTTCAACGAAGAATGATCTCTTGACTAGGTCCCAAATAATCAAAATTTGTAATCCTTCTAGTGTCTTCATCATCAAAAGTTCATGTTAATTAGGTCTTATAGTTATGGAATTTAATCTGATCAAGAGGCTGTTCTTCCATGGAGTTACTTTTAGCAGTGACCTTATAAACTTGAAAAATAAAACTTTCCAACTTCCTGTTCTTGACAGGCCATTCCGAGAACTTTCAGGGTACTTCTTCTATAGAATTTCTGCTAAATTTCCAGTTGACTCTGGTTTTGTTTTGTGATGATTCTCATAATGTTTGTTGATTGCTTAGTCTTAAAAAATACAAAAAGGAAAGAAGAAACAAACTGGCCTGAGACAAAGTCCTTGTTTTTAATACATTTAGTTGTGAGATGATGTTCTAAATGTACTATTGTCTAATGAATGTCTGACAGAAGACACATAGGATGCCATGAGCAGTTCCTAACGGATAAAGATAAAGCAAGAGGCAAACCAAATTCGATTCTAATTAATTATGATTTAATTTATTAATTTATAAAAATCAATTAAGATCTAAATTAATTATCATGTTCAGTCTAATCTAAAAAATTGTATTAAGTTCAAACATGAATTTAGTTAATTTAAGATAAAATGAAGTGCTTAAAGTTTAATCTTGCTTCAAACTTTTCAATTTTGCTCAAATCAAGTCGAACTTTTGGATGCCTATAGATCCGAACTTAATCTAACTCGTTGTCATTTCTTCTCAAATACAAAGACACATAATCCACAAATCAAGTGATGTGCTTAGCTCATAGTCAAACCCACAAAAAGGACACATTGTATCATTATCCAAACTTGCTTGAACTACTTTTTCTTTCAAAGATTTGGGACATGTGCCTGAAGTTCTTCTATCAATCTATAGGCTTTCTTGTGTATTTAAGTTCCATTCTCTACCAACATGAAAAAGTAAAACAATGTCAACGTTTAATAAAGCTGTTCTATTCTTTATTACTTCTCCTAGTTAAAGTTCAAGCAATTTGTATAAACAAAACAAGCTAATGCTCTTGGGTATTACAAACTTAAACTTAAGAAAATGTACTGAACAAGAAGTGCAATGAAAAGTTGCTTTTCAGTGTCATACAATATGCATCACTCCAAAGAACTGATTCACAATGGCCTTGAAGATGGAAACTACTAGTAGTAGTCGATTTAAGAACAGTTTGGAAATAACTAGGATTGAAAGTAGAATCCCAGGTTTAATTATACACAGGTACAAGGTAAGGTTCGCTAATTACAGGAAATTTCATAAACAGTCCATTACAGGATATATACTGATACATCTTCTAAGCTTCTATTAAGATGCCACTCATTTGGTATATTACATTATATAGGCGCGTAGCTATTATAGTCATCTTCTGCCTGAGATTGACCAAGAACGGATAATATAACAAAAGTACCGTAAAGAATGGTAACAACTGCAGTGAAGTTAACAAGCAAAGCCTCAGGGCTATACTTGGCAAGGCCAGAGTTCTCCAGGAATGTCAGCTTCTCCAGGAACCCAATAGATGCATTGGCAACTGCTAAAATGTAGACGAAAAGTCCAAATAATACATGCCAGGGAAGCGATGCACTCCTAAGTCCAGCTGACCCTCCAGGGTAAAAGAAAATTATGAATCCATATATCCACTGTAAATTAAACATGTTGTGTTAGTGATTGATGAATGGAATGGGAAAATATCCTGGAAAGTTTGATAATATGGTATGTTTTTACCTGAATACCGTAAAGTGAAATGATTACAATTCCAAGCCAGGAGTGTAAACTGTAGAGATTGGCAATGCCGCTCTCGTTATGGAACTTGAATGCTGTGTATATGCCAATGATACCCAAAATAAGAGCAACGGCGTGCAGAACCAGATGTACTAGTTTCTTTTCTTCTTTCTTCAAAGGAAGTGACTTGTAGCTTATAATGGCTGCAAACACAATTTACAGAACTTTTCAGTTGGGAAACGAAGTCAACAAAAGCAAGAGGGAGAATTAGAACTAGATATTGATTAGAAAATTACACTTTGTTGCTAGCAAAGATTTAACTGACAAAATTTGTAAAAGGTGGTTCATTACCTTCACCTCCTATTATCACTAATCCGATCAGCATCAAGACAGGATGAATCTGAGACCAAAAGAACAGAATAAAAATTCAACTCTCAATAATCAGTTTGAGCACATATTCATAGAGAATAACACAATGAAGTCACTTTCTTCTCTTCTCTTATTTCTTTTTCACTATTTCCTGGCTTTTCATAAATGAGAATCAACAGTTAAATATTGGACAGGACGTGAAAAGAGAAACATGAAAAAGAGAGAACATTCACTTGAATAATAGGCTGTGTGCTAAAATTAAGTTTATTCAAGCACCATGAGGGGAGTAGAATGAATCTTGATCGTTGAATGGAATAAGAGTTAACTAACTAGATTGGACCACCAATATTTAGTGAAAGAGAAGCGGGCCATTCAACATAATTAGCAAGTGCGAGTCGGTAGACAAGTTAAGTTAGAACTTTGGAGTCTAAACAAGTAAAAGAAAACTTTGAAACTACTTTCCAAGTAAAGAATTAGGTACAACATCCTTAAGAGTAGAATGAATGTCGATCGTTGAAAGGAATGAGAGTTAACTAACTAGATTGGGCCACCAATACTTAATGAAAGAGAAGCGAGCCATTGAACATAATTAGCAAGTGCTAGTAGGTAGACAAGTTAAGTTAGAACTTTGGACTCTAAAGAAGTAAAAGAAAACTTTGAAACTACTGTCCAAGTAAAGAATTAGGTACACTAGCTAAACACATGAACATCCTTAAGAGGGTTTCTAATTGTCCAGCAAAATCAACATTTTTCCCAGAAATGAAAACTTCAAACCCATTTCAGTACACGTAATAGTTGCTAAAGTAATGAAGTTGCTCCAGCTTTTCCAAACAAGCATATTAGGCCATTTCCTAGTCAAGGCGATTCCTGTGTCTTGAAAAAAATGCCAAGCAAGAGGCGTGTGGATGTAGAAAACCAAGCTGTTCAAAGTCAAATGGATGACACCAAAATCCATTGAAAGAAACAACCATGAAAACCTCAACAGAAGACAATGCGAAGCAAAAACCAGAGCTTAAGAGACTGTAGAAATCCTGTTAAAAATTGTATCGATAATGGAAACTCCAAAGATTCTATACAAGCGACTATTAACCGAACCCTAGCATAGATTAGACCTTAAAACAAACACCTTGAGTTCTGATTTGGAAATTTAACAAAAGAGCAGGAGAAAAAAGAACATACAAATCAAGAGAAAAAAAATAAAGACAGAGCCCAGAAGCCAAAATCCGATACACAGAAGCACAACGAGAGCTCAAAAGCAGCAAAAACAGGGAAAAGCACTGAATACCCACGAAGCCATAAAAGACATAGAAACATGAAATAAGGAGGTTTACATTAAAGATGAGACTTTTGTTCTTAGCTTCCCAAGCCAATCCACCTCTAAAGTGTATGCACCAAACTAAGACCATAACAGCACCTGCCACAGCCAAAACATGAGTGATGAAAGTGAAAGGAAGTGCTTTTGCTGTTATAGCCATGATCGCTGATTCGCTTCTCCTTAGTTTCTCTCTCGAAGCTCCAAACAAACTATGTTAATCTCACCAAATTTGTTTTATCTTATATCTCTTCCAGCGAGTTAATTCCATCGACATTGACCGTTAGATGTAGGATCTCCCAAATGATTGGATCGATGCCGCGTGTTACCTAATCATTCGCTAGCATTACTGGAATACGGTGGTCTCTCAGTTTCGTGTCTCCTCCGGATCCGCAAATATTTATAATATAATTATTCTTTTTGTTGATAATTTTGAGTTATAAGAGATTAAATCTTAGTCTTTGATTTTTTAAAATTATTATTTATTTCCTGAGTTTACATTTTATATCGCTCATATTTTATATTAATTTTAATTAAAAATTTTATAAAAATAATAAATTAATGTACAATTGCTCATGAAAGTATTAAGTGGCAGAAATTTTATTTTAATTTGTGTCATGTAAAATAAATAATTCAAAGTTATCAAATAGTATAAGTGATATAAAAACATATATAATAATTTTAAAGAGAATAAATTTAAAAGTATTTAATTAATTTTTTCAAAATTTATATTAATCAGTAGACAGATATCTATATAAAAAAATTTAGACTTAGTTTATTAAATTTTTTAAAGTAATAAATAAAATTTTAAAATGTAAAATTTTGATATTAAATTAAAATTTTCTAAAATTTTAAAATGCGCATGGTGTTATTAACCATAAATCTTAATATCAGAGAAACATAGCACTACTACGTCGTTTAGAAGGCTTTTATGATCTGCAGAGAATCACAGGTGGGATAGGAGCTGTCTTAGCTGAAGTCATACATGAAATCACGAGGAGATGGACCATTCAAAGCATCTGTCAATCAATGGGGAGAGGTGTAGATTGACATTGACCCCAACTTTGTTAATTAACGTCCGTCCAATTCGGATGTTCTGGCTACGTACAAGGTCTTGCTCAGACTTATCTGGTCATGATTGTGTCATCGTGATTTCAGTTTAGTGAAAACTTTCAATTCCTAGTGTGTTTCGCTTCCCTATTGGCATTATTGCGATTTAGTCCAGTTTTGGTGTAGTCTTTGGCATGAATGTTTAAGAATCAATAGGTCGAAAAGGCCAATATAATTTATGAACATCTGATCAAACATTTGCTTATTTTTCAATTGTTAATTTATTAAATACAAAATTTAGTGTGTATACATATATATCTATTAAGGTAACAGTAAATTTTCAACCTAATTAATATTTGCACTACCTAATCTGAAAAATAAATATAAAAGCTAAAAAATTGATTTTAAATGAATGCTGAAAAAAGAATGTAGATATGGATTTGAATATAGATTTAGTGATAACTCCAACCGATAGATACCTATATCCTACCCTTTTTTATTAACTCTATTTTTTCTATTTTTTGTTGAATATTTATAATTAAATATAATAAAATATTAATATTTTTTTAGAAAAAACATCTTTAAAATTTTCACTTTACTCTTCAGTCCTCTTATTTTTCATCATATTTTATTTTCTTATAAAATGATAATAATGTAAATGATATGGAAATAAAGTTTTGAATGTTGTAGAGTTCACACAAAAACAATTTGAAATTTTAAATATTTCAATCTTTGTTTCAATTTTGGATTGTGAAATTATATGTTATTTTTGTACTAGACATTATGATTTTTATATTTATAATTTTATGATTTTTTAAGATATACGAATCAAAATCTTGACTTATTATTATTAAAGTAATTTTAATTTAAAGCGTTCGCAAAAATCTACTTTTTATATTTTATATTTAGAAATTATATTTTTACGTATTGTACAATTTAATGGATATCCAAAAACTCGAACAATCCAATGGATTTAAATATGGGTAGTAAATCGTAAAAATCGATGAATATAAATATGGATTGAGTCATAAAAATAAATATGTATATGAATTGAAAAATACTCAAACCAAACCTTACCCATTGCCATCCCCAATATCTATATAAGAAAAGAAGCTTACAAACTTTTAGTTATAAAAAGAAAATATAAATTTTAACCTCAAAAAAATTGGTTGATAAAGTTAATAAAATTAATGTATAGCAAATTATTTCAATTCGAAGTAAGTATATTAAATTTTATTTTAAATAATATAAATGACTCATATAATTTAAATAACTTAGATTGAATTAATTTAAGTGTTGGCAATTAGGCTGTGGTGTATGGATTAAAGATTGCAAAACTAAGATAAGAAAGTCCCATCTACTACAACGAAACTAAGAATATAGAACCTACTCAATGACTCGAAAGTGTATAAATCTGATTTACAAGCTATAGTATCAATTCGAAAATTTAGCGGATTCTTTTGTTTAAAAAAAGAAAAAGTAAAAAGTCACAATATCACCTTATGACTCAAGACTGAGGTAAACAAGTGGTGGGACAAGCTCCGTTAGAAAGGTTTAAACTGCTACTCCCTTAAGTTTTTTTGAAAAATATAACTAATCAAGAGAAATACTTAATGTCCAAAACTGGACATGAAATGACCTCACCAACTTCATGGATGAAATGTTCTTAGCAATCACTACATTGGAAAACGCCTTTATGAAATTAGATTCGAGTTGGATTGAAGCATGTACAAAAAGTAATATGTTGAGATTTATAACTATGGGAATATAGATTGGTGAAATTTAAAGACATGTAAAGGGAATAAGGTATATTCCTAGTATCATATGGTTTCCCTCACATTCGACAAAACAACAATCATATGTCCTTGAGGGTGGTCCAGGTAATTGAGTTTTCAAAAGCCTCCTAACTTATTTATTTAAAAATATTAAATAGAATAATTGACTGAAAATATAAATATACTAAAATTTACAAATATTTATTAGATCAAATATAATGCACATATAATTATTTTAATGAAAAACAACAATTATCTAACTTCAATGTATAATAATGCAATTATGAATTCGATCTAGAACATCAAAAACAACAATTATCTAGCTTCAATGTATAATTTCCTCAAATAGTACGATTCCATCAAGACAATCCAAATAATGCAATTATGAACTCGATCTAGAACATCAAAAACTGATGTGATCCACATTTTACTGTGTATAACTATATATGAAACATAGAAAGTCACGTGATTATCCTCTCTCTATATATATAAACACGCACGCAATCATAAGGTGATAAGGTGACTTGCAAACTACAAGATGCCCAAGGTTGGTCCAAAGGTAGTTAAACATAATGCAATGGTTTAACAGAGGAGAAACTTAAGATTCCTCGTGCATCCTACGAGATCAACCAACTGAAGATTTTTCTATCAGATTATGAATATAAATGCTCCGGTGAGTGAAGGGTGGGGAAAGAAGCACATGGGAACATGCGCACTCATTCACATAGCAACTTGGCCGCGACTTGACAACTATAGCCAGCAATTAATGGGTCCCCAAAAGAATGAATTAATTCATCCACTTATGAGACCTGCACTGTTGCCCTGATCCGAAGAGATGTTCCACTTTTTAAAGTAGCTTTTCGCCACATAAAGGCAAAAGTTGCTACTTCTTGGGGGCAATTAGGTTTGGTTTCTCAATGCACAACCAATTCACCTAACGTTTTTAGTTGCCTTATTACTACATTATTGATCTTCTTATTAGAGTTTCACGTACAGGTCTTGCAATAATTTACTACGATTCAGGTTTTGTTTTGTACATATTCTAGGTTACAAGCAAAACTACAGATTCTGTTTTACGAGTTGCTGAATGTACTCAAAAGAATATGCATCACATCCTATAAAAAATTTCATTCTTTTTCTTTTAAATTCTATATGCATTTGTTAACTGGAAATGGAGAACTTTTACCTATTGAACAGAAAATTTCCTAATTTCCTCTTAATTCTAATTTTTAGGCTATCATTACTTTCTGTATATGTGCAAACCCCCCACCAGAAGACAACTAGCTTCATAGGCAAATATGATTTCACAAAAAGTAAAAGGTCAAAAAAGAAAAGCGTAGGTATACTAAATAGAACATAAGAGCTTACATGTACATTCTCCAAAATTCTTTTCCCCTGAGAAGTTATATTCCTGTTATTGCATGTACAGAACGGCTTAGCACCGAAAGTACAGGGTCATCTATGTAATTTCGACATGCGCACCTCGTGCCTTACTGCAATGAAAAGAAAACTTTAACAAGTCCAGCTGGGTTCTCCCCAGGAAAAAATAATTCACATGATTTTACTAAGATACAGAAGCTTCTCTACTTCATTTTTTTTAACTCCTGTAACGGTTTCATTTCAGTTTTGGATCCAAGTCAACCTCGGTTCTCATGTCCGAACTCTCTGAACTGTCTTAATTGTAAACTACAAAGGCAAGAAAGAACCATAACCATAAACTTCTTGTTACTTTTTGGTTGTCCTTGGGTCCGGGAATTTGTGATAAACCTTACATTGATTGTTTGGATCCAGACGTAGAAGACAAAATTTGTAACAAGTTGTGATAGGGAGTCCTATGAAGATTCTGTGAGCATCCAGAGCAAAGTCTAGAAATGTTCAAGTCATGGAGGGTCGAAAAGAAAAAGATCAAAATGGTCTTCAAATTGCAGTTTCAGGCAACCCAGGTACTACTGTTTAAGCGGCAAACCTTGTCATTGAATCATACGTGGGTTTGTTTTAACCACATTGGTAGCCTTGTTAGTAGATAGGTAATTGTAGTGGCACACGTTCTGTTGGCAATTTCATTTTCTCCCACAATTAGTAGACAAGTGGTTACCTTGTTTAGGATCTACGTTTCAGGTGCCAGTGTTGAAGAAACCTACGTTATTTGTATCTCTGATGCCGGCGGATGTTGGAAAGCCAACATTCAAACTAGTGAAAACCGCAGCTCAGGATGGAACCTGTACATGGGAAAAGCCTGTTTATGTAACGGTGAAATTTGTGAAGGAGCTAAAAACTGGAAAGGTTCATGAGAAAATATATCATTTCATTGTTTCCAGTGTACGTTATCAGTAACTCTCAGAGATTTTTCCTATTTTCTCTCAGTTTAAATTTTTTAATCGTCATAGTTGATACATGTTTCATGTAATTTTCGCAGGGCTCATCAAAATCGGCTTATCTAGGTGAAGCTTCTATTGATTTTGCAGAATTTGCCGATGAAGCTGAGCCAATGACCGTTACTCTCCCTCTAAAGTTCGCAAACTCTGGAGCAGTTCTAAATGTTAGTTCTAGCTTTCTTGACTAGCTCTCGACCCCCCAACTCAACACCCATACGAACAAAGAATTTTAACTGATTGCCTTTCTTGGCTGAGTATAGTTCTTTAAATTCAAATTTATTAATTTACGTTTTTTTTGTCTTTCACTGACTCGAACTCAAAATTGGAGCAGGTGACAATCCAAAAGATAGAGGGAGGAATTGATCAAAGGTCAAGATGAATACCCGCTGCTCATTTAGCATACTGTGTCCTCTTTTTGTTGTGATTTACTTCCTTGATTGAATTAAGCTGTAAAGCCTTTTTCTACAAGTATGACTAATAGTAGGATATAATCTCAGATACATTAAGGACACTGGAGAATCCAATGATGTAAGCATGAAGAGCCAAATGAACCAGAAAGACAGAAATAATAAAAGTTTTGCTGAAGTAAGGTCTCATGTCATCTGTAGTCGCTCTCTTGCAGGACCGAACTCCAAGCTAGTTTATATTGAATCTTAAAGATAGCCTATTGTACAAGATTATAATTAAACCATTTCTTAATCATATGACAGGACAGGAGCTTGGAGAATGAAGAAGAGGGCAGTTTCAGATCAACTATGGGCTCAAACCTTATCACTCCAAAGAATCATTTGCATCGAAGATCAAGCACAGAATGGTCGCTGGTTTCAGCTTCAGATGGAAGTTTATTTGACTCGATAAACAGTCTTGAAGAAAATGTTCTAAGAGAATCACAGGACACTTCAAGCGATACTGTTGAAAAACTCAAAACCGAAATAGCCAACCTGATGAGGCAATCAGATTTAACAGAACTGGAAATGCAGTCTTTACGGAAACAGATTATGAAAGAGAACAAAAGAGTACATGAGTTATCAACACAGATTGCAGACCTCAAAAAGGAGAAAGATGCACTCGAAGTAGAATGTGAAAAGCTCAAATCCTCGCAGAAATCTGTCGGAGGAGAAGAATTGCTGAAACAATTGCTAGCTGAGAACAAGGACCTTAGGGTTAAGGTAGAAGAAATCAGGCGAGAACTCGTTCATGAAAAGGATACTAAGACCAATCTTCAAATGCAACTCCAGAAAACACAAGATTCTAATTCTGAGCTGATTCTTGCTGTCCAAGATCTTGATGAAATGTTAGAGCAAAAAAATATGGAAATATCTTCTCTTTCCAACAAGCTAGAGTTAAGAAAGAATGAGGTTGAGAATAGGTGCAAATGCAATGTGAAAGAGTATGAAGAACAACTAGCAGTCATTGAATTGGAGAGGATAGATGGCCATAAACACGATACCAGTGAATTAGATGAACTGAAGCAAAAGATCACAGACCTGAGTAATGAAATAGAGATGTACAGAGAAGACAAGGAAAAAAAAGAGAATTATATTGAACGACTCATCCACGACTATGAGGACTTGAAACAGGAAAATCATGTTATCTCTTCCAAGTTAGAGCAAAACCAGATAGAAGAACTAAGGAGACAGCGCGAATGCGCTGAATCTGCAGCCACAATGACAGAACTTGAGTTGCAATTGCATAGGCTAGAAGAAAAGTTAAAGAAGCAAGCACAAGAATTATCAGAATCCATGGTTTTGGTCAATGAACTTGAAAGCCAGGTCAAAGGATTGGAGAAAGAGCTAGAGAAGCAGTTAGAAGGATTCGAAAATGATCTGGATGCCATGACACATGCCAAGATTGAGCAAGAACAGAGAGCAATCCGTGCAGAAGAAGCTTTGAGGAAGGCAAGGTGGAAGTATGCTAGTACAGCAGAGCGTTTACAAGAGGAATTTAAAAAACTTTCTGTGGAAATGGCAAGTAATTTTGACGAGAGTGAGAAACTGACTATGAAAGCAATAGCTGAAGCGAAGGAGTTGCACTTGCAGAACAAAATTCTGGAAGACAAGCTTCAAAAAGCTGCTTCAGAGCTTGTACTAATTAAGGATCAGAACAAAACAAGGATGGAAGAGCTATCGACTCATTTAGATATAAAACCCAAACTCGTAGATCAGATGTCCCTGGGAGTAGAATATATGTCGAAGCAATTGCAAGATGTTAAGTGTGAAGAAGAAAAACAAGAGGCCTCCACGACAGAAATTCAAATGCCCATCAAAGAAGACAACGATGTCACTAAGCATTCAAAGCAAGATGTTCAGTTAAGAAATCAATTGGAACAAATGAAAATATCACTTGAAGAAACATGCACCCTGTTAGAAAGTTCAAAGAGAGAAAGGGATGAACTGCAAAGAAATTTTGAATTGGCTAAGAAGGAAGCTGGGAAAACGCAAGAAGAACTATGGATCTTAAGGTCATTTAAGGAGGAAAAGGAGACAACAATCAAGGACATCTTATCGGAAATGGAAAGCCTTAGAACTCAGCACAAGACATTAAAACATTGCTTGTCCAACGAAGAGCTTCAGAAAGAAACACTTGAAAAGAAAATCCTCCAATTGACGGATGAGCTGCAAAAGGTAAACCAGCTGGCATGTGTTGAAGGAAATGATAATGCGAAGAAATCAGTGGAAGCAAATACCGTACAAGATATACCACAGTCAAAGAGGAGCACTACAAAGAGCAAGCCGGCTACAAAAGAAGATGCTATCCCAAAACTTGAAAGGTACAATTGAGGTCTTTTCTTACACTTCAAATTACTTGCGTTCTTGAGAAATTTTGGTGTATCCACTAGAATTCCTCATCCTTCGTTGTGATAAGTAGATAAATCTCCGTTTTGTCTTGACATGATTCACCTTACAAATGTTCTGATTTATGTTTTTATTACCGCCTTTTGGCATTGTTTTAAGTTATGTTTTGACTGAAACTTCTAGCACTATCCTGACAGGGATGAATCTGACCTTGCTGAATTTTTGGACGAAATCGCTATGCTAAAGGAAAGAAATCTATCAATGAAGACTGAGTTAAAAGAAATGCAAGAGAGATATTCTGAACTGAGCCTCAAATTTGCAATGGTAGAAGGCGAAAGGCAACAGCTTGTCATGACCATACGCAATCTCAGGAATGGGAAGAAGAACTAGCTCATCCTTTGTGTAAGACATTCGTAACAGAACTGAAGCAGAGCCGAAGAAGTTATTGAAGAGTTCGCCGTGCAGCAAGTCTTCTTCCTCAAGTATGAAAATTTAATTGCAGTAATGAACACAAACCTTTACAGTAAACTGGTTTAGTAACTCCTAATTCCAACTTATGCCAGAAACAAAGGTGAAATGGATTAAGCACTTCTAACTGTAATTAAATGTGGTTAAATTTATGTTACACCATGTAAAGGAAAGGGTACCAGATTTCCGGGAATGGATATATGGGGGACGGATTCACATCGGGGCAAGTGGCTGTTTCTAAAAAAAATTTATATAAAAAAAATTATTATTTTAAATTTTAATCTCATAAAAAAATAAAATTTTATTTTCATTAAAATTTTGTCTCCTTTTAAAATAAATTTCTGATTCGGTCCTGTACAGAATTATCAGTAAAGCTACAGCTTCAACTAAATCATGCATCATAACTAGCGATAGGTATTCAAAGTTAGAAGCTTGCGATATCACTGCCGTGTTCTGACCAACAGAAAGAGACCAATACATAGCATTCAGCAGAAAATGTAGAAGAATAATGAGGATTGGTGTAACGTACCTCTACTTTGATGCATTTCACATCAAAATTGCTTCTAATGTTCGAATTATCGACTGCGCAACTTTTTTTTGGGACTCTGGGCACTTCCATTGGTCCAGACCAGCTTCGTTTGTTTTCCACTCTCCGTTGTAGCGAAGGATAGAGTCTGCATAGTATTGTCACCTAAGTGAGTTTCTATCAGCACACCCAAGAACAGACATGTACGAGGAGGCGTGAGTATCTCATACCTGTCTCGATCTCTTATCAGCAGGTGTCCATGTTGGAAGTATGGGAGCAAGCGTTCTTTCATTCTTGGACGAGCATGATATTCTTGTAGACTGCTTTTGCTTCTTTTGCTGCTGTATCTTCCTTGAACCGTTGCCTCCCTGGTACCTAAAAAACTCTAGAATAGAAGGGCTTCTTCTCTTAATAGCTTTCGGTAAACTTGACGTAAACCCAATACTTGGGCTAGAGGTATTAACTGGAAGGGAGTTTTGCCGCAATCTACTCTTCTCCCTGATTCTATTCAGGAACTCTATTGTCCAGGGTGAACCTGGCTGCAAATGGGTAGAGTGAATTGCTTTGGAAAGCGGTGTTACACCATCATGTGATATTTGCTCTTTAAATGACAACCCTTTTGAAGTTTCTGTAGATCGTTGAGATATGACATCACAGAAGAGCTTATTTTGCTGTTTGAAAGGCGGGTGGTCTTTATTTTCACCAATCTCAGCAGGATCATTGTTTTCTAGCAAACTTTCACTGTCATATTTAGTAGTCCACAAATCTAACTCCAAGTCGATCTCGGACGCCTCTGGAAAAGACGGATAATTTCCCGCCGTTCTAGACTTTCTTGTTCTTGTGGATTCTCGCTCCATTTGGGTCAGCCAAGATGAGAAGTTCGCTCGAGGAACAGCTTTTTCTGATGAAGGACAATCATCGAGATCTATGATTTCACCGATAAACTCTTCGCATAGATTCTCAAATTGATTTCCGTTAGTTACTTCCTTTCGTTGCTTCTGATCCAACTTCTCGTTGTTTAATAACCGTGGCCCGGCGAGGTTGTGAGAATCGTTTGGCATAGACTCATTAGAGAAATCTAACATTCCTCCAATAATCTGTTTCTGATTTTGACAAAACCCATTTGTCATAGATTGATCAGGCCATTTAAACTCTTCAAACATCTCGGAATCCTTCGATATCCAAAGATGGTCTCGCCTAAATATTTCAGAATAACCATCCTTGTCTGTAGGGAATTTATTCAACGGCTCAGACTGCCTTATGTGATCGACGTTAATGTCCATCGTTTGATTGTTATAGACGTATTTTTGTCCTCTACTTTCAGAATCAACATTTAAGCGATGTTTCTTTGAATCAAGATAGGAAGACATGGAAGAAGAGCAATCTGTCACAACGGATTTAGAGTCTTCTCTTTCGCCATATCGACACAAAGAACTGAAAAGAGCAACACTTTCATCAGGAATATGATAGCGCTGGACTGCAAGGATCCTGCGATCGTGTGACCACTCAAGAAATTCAATAAGCTTAACTCCAGAAGACAGAATTGCGTGGGCTGTCAATGTGTTGACTGAAGGAAAGTTGGTAAGAAATGATTCTGCCAGAGTTTCTGACTCCAACATTCTAGGATATAGGCAAGTCTGCTGCTTTGTGGCATACAAAATACTGCTTAAAATAATTTCATCTGTCAATTCTGATGAATAGGCACAAAAGAGCTGAAAATCTATTCCCAGGCTAGCTGCTGCCGCATAGAGTCCATCTGAGGATTCCATTACTGTAGACAGGAAGCCAATTTCACCCTCAAATACCTGCAGGACGGAACATATTAAAAATCACTTTTTGCATATAAAAAGTGATTGCGAGTAGCAGCTTCTGACAAGAGCATTCCAAGCAAGACTTCTTCACAGTTCAAACATCATTCAATCTTGTTATGATATCCCCTATACCACTATATGTTATTTTAAACAATTTAAGAGTTATGTCTGCTTATTAAACCACAGTCAAACTCTCATACTGGATAGAGAACACCTGCATCTGTAAGCATGTTATCATTATAAAGACAGCAGAATCTGAAGGAGCAATAAAAACACGACGATGATCAAGTTTTGATAGTCAAAGATGAAAAACCTTCAAGTACAGAAAAGGCAAACTGAAGACAGTAGTTACAGCTCTTGATTAGTTATCAATACATCCAATTTGATAGTAATAGATTGAAACGGAACATACTCCAGCATACTATTGAGCTGACAGAAAGCACTCCCTTAGGAAAAAAAAGAAAACAAATTCAATTCTTCTCAAGACTGAATTAGTCAACAAATTGAACAGGTTGAAGAGAAATCGCAGTTCATAATCAGTGATTGATTGCAATTACCAGAATACAGCCACTGAAAGTAAAGCTCAGGCATGTCATAATGTTTGTAGCTATATTGTCGATGCACAATGACAAGCATGAAGAAGCTTCATATTCGTCTGTTGCTTTCTTTCCAATATTCTTGCAATCATACCACACCAAGCAAATGGCAGAACTAATAATAAGATCCACAGGGAAATTTAGGTCACGCTCCACAACTTGTGCTCCTTCTTTCTCCATCGCAAGAATTTTTTGGTACGTATTTCTTCTTGATACAATCATTTCCTTTTCAAAATTTTGAGTGTTGACAATAATTATGGTCCGAGGGAAAGAAGCTCCATCGCACTGAATCTGCTCAGATTTCATCACACTGGGCACGGGAAGAATTGGCATTGGCATAGAAAAAGCTTCTGCTACATCTGAAGCTTTGGAAGAACTCAAACCATGCTTGTTCTCAAGCAAAATAGCTCTTTTCATGTTCTCCAACTTTTGGTTCTTCATCGCTTCTAAAGAAATAAGGGAAGGAGATTGCTCTTCCTGACATTGAATTGGTCAAATAAGTTATGGTTGTACAAGAATGAGCAAGCAACAAAGAAATGAAAAAGTTGACAATATTGCCAGCCCCGGAAACCTAGCATTTTGAAAAGAGAAACAACTTAAGTGGTATATCTGGAGTTGGGACCTAGATAAGAAGAGAAACAACAATTTATGCAAAGGTGTCTTTCGTTCAATTTTTGGTCAAAGCAAAAAGTTATGTCAAGCATTTGCATGCCTAAACAAATTCACCTTAGGATCTGCAGGTGTAACATTAATACCAGGTGCCTCGACCATAGATTTATTTTTTTCCCTAGCTGTAGCTTTTCCAGGATTTAAGAAGAAATCAAGATCGCTAAAGTTCAACATAGAATTGGACAAGAAGGGTGCCCTCTCAGCATCATTTTCAGCCAATTGTCCTGCACCTCCTAGTTTTAGATGTTTGTCATCCAACATCTTAGATGAATCGACTACCGGAGGTAGATTGTTCGAAAAGTAAGGCATATTTGGTAATTCCTCATATTCTTCGGCTTTTGGTGCATCTGGAGCATCAGAAGCATCATCACATAAAATAAAGTCCATATTTAGCTCTCCACTACCAAAAAATTCCAGATCAAGATCGTTATAGTGCGAAGTCAACTCCTCTTGATAAAAGGAGAGAATTCTAATGCTTGAATTATCTTCCTCTAGAAGATGCCAATCCAAGTAAATCCCATTAGATGCAGATATTGAATGTGGTTCAAGTCGAGTAAGCATCTCCTCGGCTATAGAGTATGATGACATCATCTTATCACTGTCAGGAAGTGTGGGTATGGGCATTGATTTAAATGTTTCATCTGCTAGAGTAAGCTCAGGACTAACAATTAATTCACTGAAATCCTTGAAGTTCATATCCTTCCTGAACATCAAAGGACATGTCCCTGGCTCATCTATTGCTTGCATTTCAAAGAATATTTCATAAAGCTGGCATGAGTCCTCATCAAGAAATGTCAACTCCTCAAAAACAGGTTTCGTAGACAGAAAACAATCTGTTGAATCATCTCTGGAGTGTACAGTATCTACCAAGCTTATTATGTCCACTCCAATGAATTTGTCGACACATGCCAACTCAGACTTATAGCATTGCTCTAGAGCATCATTTGAAAGAAAATCCAACGTATCATGATGAAGCGAACCCAACAGCTCCATCTGATTAATAACTGGAAAGTCCTTTGAAGTCCACCCTGAATACATATTCTCAAGAAATGAAACAAGTTCATCTTCAATGGAGTGCTCTGTGAAAGTTCTAAGACTGGTCTCGTCCACTTCTAAAAGAGGAAACGTGTAATGGCAGAATTGTAATAACTTTTGATCAGAAGCTTCATCTTCCGGGGGACAACATGTTTCTTGGTCCATGCACTCCAAAGCAGCATCTTCAACTGAAAACACTGATGCTCGAGCCTTGTCATCATACTGAATTTCATGTGCCAGATTGAACAATTCCTGAAAGATGAGATATATACTTTAATCAAATTTGTAGACAGAAAATCCCAAATCAAGTATCAATATAACCTGGAGAGAAATAGATTGGCATCTTTTACCGTGCACAATAAACACCAGTCATGTAACAATTGAAAATAAGAGTTAGGGAACGATCAGACACTCACCATATTGTTCTCAATCTCTTGAACTTTAGAGAAAATTTCTGTCCCTGATGCTTCCTCAGAAAAGCATGGTTTCTCCTGAAAAACAACACAAAATATGATAAGCATGACAACACAACACTAGCCGAGCAAAATGTATCCACAGCCGCATGCTTTAACTACTGCCATTTTACCAAGAACATGTCGACCTCTGGCTGCTCAAACTGGATGATTTCCAACCAGCGTCCATGCTTGTCATCCACAGTACTGTTTTCTTTCTGCAATTAAGTACAACTTTAAATGAAAAACCACAAAAACAAACATGAAGTTAAGATGTAGATAATATTCTTCTGCAGGACAATACCACAGAATCTTCATTTCTTTCGCTTAGGAACATCAAATGATCAAAGGTCAAAAGTTCAAGCTACTGAAAATTACACTTGCAGGAAAGTTAAGAAACCAAAAGTATATGATCCGAACAGAGTCAAACACTTTTAAATAAGGATAAGTTAAAGAAAGTTTGAATCCATTTGAGAATACCAGATTTCGACAAACTAACCAAGCTCAAAAAGGACCAAAGAAGACTAAAATTAAGATCACTCATTTTTCACAGAATAATCGTCAAACTTATGTTATACAGAAACCGAAACGCATCCTAATCAAAACAAAGGATCTAAATTCCGCAGCTTACCTCGATAGCGCCTAGATTGTCATTTAGAAGACAAAAACGATCGAGATCTCCAAAATCTACGTCTAGAAACTGAGGTAATACTTCGTTAACAAACTTCGAGAGAGCTGCGTCAATTGGAAATTCATCGATCTCTCGAGGAATAGCATCTACGACGGGACCGAAACTACCGAGATGTTCTTCCAAGTTGAAGAGCCCCGGAGTAGGTAAGTTCACGATTGGGAGATTGAGGAAGCTTAGGGTTTTGATGGAGGCAAAATGATCGGTGTTGAGGAATCGAGTTCGCATCAGTTCAGAAAATGAGTTTTCGAATATGACTTTGAAATTTGGCGCCTCAAAGTTACCGCTTGGCTTTCTTATATATGTACCGTTTCAACCTCCCGAGAAAGTTTGGGTCATTTTGTATATATTTTATATTCTTTTGAAAATTATATGATTTTATATTTTTATTAGAAAAAATCATATATCAAATTTATAAAAAATAAAAAATAAAAAATCACATTTTCTTATTTATTTTAATAATTTTTGTTGTTAAAAACCGATCAGTTTATTAATTAATTAATCAAGTTTTATAAATTAATAAATTTTATAAAACAAAATAAATCAATTAATTTTATTTAATAATTTTT
>JAOQMP010000007.1:31369601-31387215 GCA_027563575.1 Erythroxylum pedicellare
ATTTAAAAGTTCCAAGAGATTGGTTTGCAGATTGTTGCATCTTCCTCCCGGATCAAATTTGTCACTTTTTGTTATTTCATGAATATACTACACAATTGTTGCTGCTTGTTAATGAATACATGAAAACAGGGGAGGTAGCAATGATGGATCTGAAGCAGAGATTGCCCTTCCCTTGGTACCTGTGAATCTCGATCTAGTAACTGAACAATCTGAGCTCTTGAGATCAGAATCTGCTGCACAAATCTGTCGATATATAGGTAAGCTTATCAACTAGAATGGTATTAACTTCAACTCTCAAGGTATGTGGACTTTGATCTAGCATGTGCCGGTGAGATATGCCAAAGTATATTTTTCAAAAAGGAGTTTTAGAGGAATGACTTTGTGTCAAAATTGTTCAGGTGTAGATGAAATTGCTGATGACCCGGAGGAATTGTTAGGAAGTTTCAATTATAAACGCACATTGCAGTCTGACCAGTTCCTCAACCCTTTGAAATTGATGCCACTACTGACCAATGAGGTTGGAAGTTGGCTCCTCTATACTTAGTTTGTTAGCGCCAAGATGATTCCATAATTAATGAACACCCTTTTCTTTTCAGTTTGATGTAAGAATTAATCACTGAGCTACTTTTTCTTGGATGCATTTACTATTCCAAGAACATACCTATTACAATGTCATGGAAAATGAACATTTTGAAGTTCTTAAATTTTTATATCCTGAGGTCTAAGTTCATATGAATTGAAGCATTTTCAGTTCAAGCTATCTTATGAGGATTTTATTGTGAATGTTATGCAGCGAGAAACGTCTCAACTTAGACTAGAACAAGCAATCAAGGATGCGAAAGACTTGGGTAAGATAGCATTTCAAGAGACAGTGAGGCGATGGAAAGAGGAAGATGTTGCTATGGAGGCCAAATGCAAGGCAAGACTTATTCTTTATCTTACGTCTTCCATCCCCAGTTTTATGCACTACTCTAGTAATTCAAAGGTATTATTAAAATCGACTAAGATCTGATTCTAGGAATATATTAAACTTTCAAATGATAACTTAATATAATGACTAACCAAAAATTATTGCATTACAAGTGTTCCATATCCTATCCTGCATTACTATCAGCAATCTCCCGGTTCTATGATACTCGACTTTATAAGTTGAGCAATTTCAAGTTTCATGTCTGACCATCAATAGAGATAATAAGCTAGATAAACAAGATTATGAAAGATGCATGAACCGGGACTGTTTATCATTCCACAAAGTATGAAGTTTTATAGATAGATTACTAGTTTTTTGGTTGAAATTGTCTGAGTTTAATATCTGAGAAATAATCTCCTTTCCAAATTTAACAAGCAAAAAGGGTGAGAAGTGAAATTTCTTATGCTGTTCATTTGATTGGTGAAGCACTAACTCTGCAAGCCTCATCATCATTAATGTGAAAAAAGAGTGGGAGGGTGTCACACGTGGATTATTGAATTTGAACCAGCTTTGTTTCCATTTGTAATTTTTCCGTCATTTTATCTCTTAACAGATCAAAGCATTTGAAGGTTTATGTGTTAAGGAGATGAAAATGAGAAAAGAGGCAGAGGAAGCGATAGCTAGAAATCAGGAAGAAATTGAAAGAATTAAGAACAAACGTGATGATTTCTTGCAAGAAATCCAAATGGTTCAGGAGCAAAAATCTTTACTTGAGAGGCAAATTGCTGAATCTCATTCTACTGTCAAGGAGTTGGAGGAGAAGATTATCTCAGCTGTGGATCTATTGATCCGCTTCAAGGAAAGACGAGACAAAGCACGTATTGAGTGTGAAACTGCGAAAAGGGAAGTTACAAGGCTGAGAAACTTGGCTGATATAGAAGCTCTTAAGTTGGGTAGATCAGAAATTCTTGACTTCTCTTTCATGGAGATCAA
This sequence comes from Erythroxylum pedicellare, assembly GCA_027563575.1. Classification (NCBI taxonomy): domain Eukaryota; kingdom Viridiplantae; phylum Streptophyta; class Magnoliopsida; order Malpighiales; family Erythroxylaceae; genus Erythroxylum; species Erythroxylum pedicellare. The sequence goes on from JAOQMP010000007.1 coordinate 31,371,505, forward strand.
TGAGGCAACTCACAATTTTGACGCGTCCAGGAAAATTGGAGAAGGCAGATACGGAAATACCTATGAAGGGCTGCTCCATCATGTGCATGTTGTCATGAAGATGTTGCCTGCTTATGGATCTCAAAGCGAGTTGGAGTTCAAAAATGGGGTATAACTTAATCTTCCTCTGTACAGTACAATGCATACTAATACCAGCTGGCTGCTCTCTCTTTTGTTGATTGTTATTCTTACTAATGCACTCTCAAAATTTTCATATTCAGGTTAGTATAAGAGCTATTAAACTTTAAAAAGAAAAAGATAAGAATCAGCTAAAGTTGGTTTGATGCATCCTAGATCCTAGGCCTTATCGGTTCCTGTATGTGTATGTGCATAAGCAAGCATGTGTTTGTTTAAGTCGATTGAAATAGGCCTGGTAATACAGTTTCAGATGTTAATTTCAGAAAGAAAAAGAAAGGAACAGTTTGATGGTACTTCTTGTTTGCCCATGAACTTTCAGGTGGAGATTTTGAGTAGGGTGCGGCATCCAAACTTGCTAAGCTTAATCGGGATTTGCTCGGAGTCAAGATCACTTGTATACGAGTATGTGAAAAATGGAAGTCTTGAAGATTGCTTCCTAAACAAAGGCAAGACACTTCCGATTCCATGGCAGACTCGTGTGCGCATTTGTATTGAGATATGCTCTGCTCTTATCTTCCTTCACTCCAACAAACCTTGCATTATCCATGGGAACTTAAAACCATCCAAGATCCTTCTTGATGCCAATTTTGTTTCCAAACTCAGTGACTTTGGCATGTTTCTTCTGATCAAACAAGGAGAAGGAAGAGTGAAAAGTGAAATGAAGAACTCTTATCCTTGCTCCGGTTCTGTTTATCTTGCTCCAGAATATCACGAAACCGGGATGCTCACTTCAGAGTCTGACGTATACTCATTTGGAATCATACTTCTGCAACTTTTGACTGGCAGACCAGCTTCTGATGTGGTGAGAGAGGTAAAATGGGCACTAGAAACAGAGACCTTAAAATCAATGATGGATATTTCAGCCGGAGACTGGCCATTTGAGCAAGCCGAAGAGTTAGCTAAGCTGGGGTTGAGGTGCTGCGAGAAGAACCAATCGAATCGTCCAGACCTTGTAGCAGAAATCTGGAGTATCCTCCAGCCACTGAAGGCCTCAACTACTGGTCCAGCCTCACTCAAGGAATCCAAAGAGTTGCGACGAACACCAACTCATTTTCTCTGTCCCATCTTTCAGGTAACAACAACAGTGAATACGCTCGAATTTGATCTTATTCCTCCTCACTAATTCGCAGAGTTCAGTATGGTAGTTTGTGTATCAGTTAGTCAATGGCTTCCCAACAGGTAGTACCAGTCATATCATATCAAAATTCATCTGTTCTTTCATGTTAGGCTCAGCTAGAGAGACCTTTAGATGTTTCTACTGTATCAATTGTTTGAAGCATCATTAATGGAAGAAATTTGCAGGAAGTCATGGAAGATCCACAAATAGCTGCAGATGGTTATACTTATGATGCTGATGCTATTAGAGGATGGCTAAAAAGTGGCCACAACACTTCCCCGATGACAAATCTTAAACTTGAACACATCAATCTTATACCAAATCATGCTCTTCATCAAGCCATACAAGAGTGGAAACAGTTAACTGATACTTAGGATCTGTACAATATTGTAGTCTTTAACATTTTTTTATACCCTCCTCAGTATAGAATATACTGTAAAAGTTGTACTGTACTGTAGCTCAGCCTAGCCCAACCCGGCCCAATTTCTTTTTAAAAAGCTTAACGCTAGGTTCGAATCTATCTACGATCCTGATTGTTCAATATATAATTTATAAATAAAATGTTTAAATTAAATTGTTTTATGAGTCAATACATTAAAATTAAAAATTAACTCGACTCAAATGTTAAATAATAAATTTGTCTTTTTTAGTTAATATTAAAAAATTAATCCGGAAAACTTATTCAAAAGTTATGTTAAAGTAAACTTAATTTGTCTGAATTTTTTAAAATGATACAATTTTCGGAACACTTAAACGTATTAATAGATTTGTATGAGTTAATGATTATCGAGCAAACTTAATTTTAAGTTCGATCGGATGTCTTATAGTTTAATTTTACGTGAAACTAAATTGGTCTACGTTAATTTATTATGATTAATCAAATCTAAAGGATTATCAAATTTGAATTTGAATTTAATATAATATAATATAATATTTGAATTCCAACAAAATAAAATAAATTAAAGTTATTAATTATCAAATTAATTTGTCATCCCTAAACTTGTTAAGTCAAATTCATTAATACTACGTCGTTTCGATTTGCATGCCACGTCAAATTCATTAATACTACGTCGTTTCGATTGGCATGCCACATCAAAAAGCTTACTTTTATTTACCTTTTTACAATTCGCTTCCTTATTCCTTAAGGCTTAAGCACACTTTCATTTTAAATATTTTCGTTTGGCAAAACTTTCTCGCAATTTCCTCGCCGATTTTCTCACCCTCCAAACACTCTTCAAATTCCGCCGCCCCTTTGTCAATCGCCGGAGATTCCTCTCCGCTGCACACTGATCTCTTTTCATTTTTTGCTTCTGCTTCACTGATACGTAAGCCATAGTCCTACTCATACCTCAGGTATATAATAAGCCTCTCTATATATGTATATCTACACGCTTGGTATCAAATGTTGATCGCGGATCACGCGTTTGTTTGTAATTATTCTCTTTTTCGTTTAATCTAAATTTGCTAACTGGTTAATGATGTTGGCGGTTTTGCTGCTGATTAGAGAGAGTTTGGGTTGCTTTTGAAGTGGATTGGTGTATAGCTGTTTTGCGAATTTTAATTTGATTGAATTCGAGAGCTCTGAGTTCTTAAGAAGGATTTTTTGCTAGTTTTGTTAGCTGTGTTTTGTTTTAATGGAACCAAAAGCGTTGTGTTATTTTTGTTTGATCTAGATGCAAAAGTCTCTCTCTTCTTTCTTGCTTACTATAATTTCGATTACATGTACGGATGTTTTGCATATCATAATCATTCACTCAAAGTTAGGGTATTACAGTTGCTTGGAGCTGCTAGATAAAGCTGCATTGTTATGTAGTGTGTATTTGTATGAGTACGTATGAATTTATCTCTGAATATGATTTGGATGGCTTTGTTGTTCTGTAGAATGGGATGATATGAATGAGACATTATATATGCTTTATTCTTCTAGGTGAGGCCTCTTATGCAACAAACGCAATTTAGAATTTGATACTTTTTTCTTTTTATTCTTTCCCTACTGAAAAAGTATAACTTTTCGTTCTGTTTTTTTAATTTAGAATTGGGGTCACATACAGGGTAATATAAGCATTTAGAGACTTTATTGCTTTTGTTGTCTTATCCATTGTGACATTTGGTTGTGTTGTATCTTCATATAAATGCTTCATCTTGGGGTTTTAATTCAAATCTTTATTATTCTGTGCAGTGGCTTCCCATAAGTAGATATATTTTTTTGTTCCGAGTTAATAAATGCCAGTAACCAAACAAAAGGCCTTGAACACCACCAATGTGATGAAACCAGAAGATGGAAATGATACCCTGGACACAATCATTCGGCAAGCAATTGGAAAAGAGCCTTTTCTTTCTTTCTCAAGGACCAATGATAGCCCTGTTCATTGGATTCAGTTACTTAATGCTTTGGATCAACAAGGTGCCTGCTAATACATATTTTAAGGTTTAATTTTGACCATTTGATGGGAAAAAGTATAACTATTTGTGATGTTTTTATGTTCTTGGTTCACTAATATCTAAGATTCATGGGATTAGCAATTTATCCCCCCTGTTAGTGTTGACCTCTGCAAAAATGAGCTTTTTCATAAATATAGCACATAAATTTCCTGAATTTGTTGCCTTTGATGTCGCTGATACTTGTTTTCTGTTTGTGGTTAAAATATCAATATTAGTTATTGATAACTGGTAACAGTTGGATTTGACCTTAATTGGTGTTTTGCACTGATTTATTGCCTCATATTCCTGCAGACGTCCCAGGTTGGCCTTTGCTCACTCCTTTGAAGGTGCAGATGCAAAAATGTGACAAATGTGCTCGAGAATTTTGTTCATCCATAAACTATAGGAGGCACATGCGTGTGCACCATCGGTTGAAGAAGCTTGATAAGGTTTCGTTTAATGCTTGGTGCTCATTTTTCTATTTGCAAAACAGGTTTGAAAATTTTGGGGAAATTGGAAATGTGATGTCAGCTTCATTTTCATCTTCTTCAATCTTTATTTTGTCTTTGCATAATTTTTTCTTATTATACGTATGTTAGTTTAATGGGGATATTTTACATTTTGCAGGATTCTTTTAAAAATAGGCATCTGTTGGCTTCATTTTGGGATAAGGTAAATATTATAGCAGGTTTGTTTTAAACCTGTCCATTCTTGATGCTCAAATGTTCCTTGTCTTTTCAGCTCTCTGAGAATGATGCAAAGGAAATTTTATCTTTCAATGACGTGATTTTGGAGGTATTTCATTTTGCTCTTGGATTCCTTTTCTTGAAACCTATTTATATAACTTCTCAAGATTGATGCTCCTAGAATGTTATTGTATGGTGGTAAAATTATGTTTGCTTTGGTCATTAGTACCTTATCTGTTGCAACTGATGATACTGAGTTGATTGTCTATTTCCAATTGGATCATTCTCATTTCGTATCAAATTGCAAATTTTCATTGCCTATGGTAAAATGTTTAGAATCTTTTGCTCTTTTATGTATGAGATCAACAAATACTGATTTTCCTCGAACTTCCATTCTTTTATTACATTGTGGCTGAGAAAAGATGATATGTTTTGAAATCAGTTTGATCTTATTGTGAAGCGGAGTGTGGATGTTGTGCTTACATGTTGACCAATCCCCATCTTTTTCTGAAGTAGATGCTTTCATATCATTAGAAGATGCTCTAATTTTGTTTTTCTATATATAATTCTCGTGATTACTTTATGAAGAATTCTTTCATTTCTTAATTGCCAACTAGGAAGTTCCAGGTTCTTTGATTGTGAAGTCTTTGACAACACTTACTCGGAAACCAGGATTTTTTTCTCTTCCACAATATTGCTTGAGGGCTGGTTCTATCCTTTTGGTAATGGAACTCGTTCTTTTCCTGTTAATTGTTTCATTTTCTGATTCAAATTTTTTTACTGTTGCATTCTAATTCAAGAATATATCCAATCTTTTGCAGGACATAATCCAGTCTGGGCCTTCAAGATTTCCTTTGAATTCTGAGGAACTGTTTGGTATCCTTGATGATGCAAGTGAAAAAACATTCTTGTGTGGAGCTGCAGTATCAATGCAAAAGTATATCTTTGATGGAGAAGCTGCAAAGATTGGCCTTGAAACAAAGAATTTAGTGGCCTGCACTAGCTTTCTGGTGGAGCAGAAATTGGTTAGTTACTTTCGATATCTAATCATTTGCGGTTGATTTTAACTTTGTTCAACACATATGGCCTTTTGCTATTGCTCACACAGAAGTTGCTGATTAGCACTTTTCTTGCCATCATGGTGTGAATAAATACCTTTCATCTTTGGATTAAGGTCAAAGCATGGCTTGCTGACAAGGATGCTGAAGCTTTGAGGTGCCAAAAGTTGCTGGTGGAGGAGGAGGAAGCTTCCCAGAGAAGGTTTGTTTACATTATGATTAATTTTGTCATGTTACCTTGAATGCCACTACTGCAAGTTTCTATTTCTTCTTCAACACAGTCACAGTTCACTGCACTGTTAGCTTGCATGGCAGGTTATGGAGGAAGCTAAGGGTGTTAACAGAGAAGGAAGATAATTATAGTTCACTTAGTTTGGTGATGAATAATTTTGTTAGTTTCATCTCTGGTTTAGAGTTCTGCACATGACGATAGTTGTTAACAACAGGCATGCAATGATGGTTGAAATTATGTGGTTCAGCATCAATTTCTAAATTTTGCCCAAACTTATTTTTTGGTAACCTTTGCAGGCAAGCTGAGATTTTGGAGAGGAAGAGGCTTAAAAAACTCAGGCATAAAGAGCAGAAAGCTAAGGAACAAGGACAAGGGGATATGTTAGATGCTAAGGAGCACAGTGATGATGGGCTGGAGGCTGTAGCAACAGTTGAAGAATCTGTATCTGATACTGATACTGATACACTTGGTTCAGATAGACCACCAAATCATGGTACCTTGTCCTTTGAAGACTATCTGCCTCCAACTACACTTGAATATGTGGATCTGGGGCTCCAAACTGAGTCTAATGGTGAATACTCTAGTATGAATGCTGGTAATTTTGAAAGGCTCACGGATCAAGGAAATAGCCACACGCATATAGCTGTTGCTAGATGGAGCATGCCTAGAAAATCACAAAGAAATCACCTATCAAATGGTTTCCATGGAAGTCAAAGGGATGGGAAGCCTGTCCCTATAGTTAATGGCATCAAGAAGTGGAGCAGAAAATCAAAACCTCAATATAATGTAGAGAGTTCAAGAATTGGTGTGCAAATTGCAGGAATAAGTCAGCCAGATCAGATTAAGAACGGGGAAGTTATGATTGGCTCTATATCTGTTACACTGGGGAGTGGTCAACATTCTGATGATACCAATTTGGATGAGACTGAAGATCACTTTGTGGTGGAGCATCAAATGGCAAAGAAAAATATCAGGCAAGAGAAGATTAGACAAGATGACGCTCATTGTGTCACTAACCAATCAACAATAAAGTTTTGGCGGCCCGTGAGCCAAAGTGCAAGCATAAGTCCAGTGCTGGTTGATATTAGTGGTAGAGAATCTCAGGTTGATACATCTGTCGGTATGGGTGAGTGCAAGCCATCATCCAGTCACCGCTGTTCAAGACATTGTTCTGTGGAAGACACGAACGAAATGCCAAAAATGTATCCATCCATGGAGGAAAGTCCTCTCCTGGGACGTTTGCAGTTCTCCAGCAAAGCAGCAAAAGCTTTTCTGGCAGAGAGTGAGTTGAATTTGTCAACAGATTTGACAATCATTTTTGACACGTTTCCAGAATATTCTAACTGACGATGTCTTGTGCAGGGTGGAACAAGGCCGTATCAGCTGAGCATGTCAAATTGGTGCTAACCCCAAACTTTGAGCCTCCAGGTTGTACCGAGGTTCGGAGCAGCCCCTCAGCAGTGGATTCCCAGTTTTCTGATACTAAAACTCCTCTAATCACTGGTCCAAATCATTTAGTTAATATACCACTGCTTGATTCTACCGTGAGAGCTGGCAAGGTCAAATCCAGAATAAAGCCTGAGAAAGGTATGAAGTTGAAGTATATACCCAAACAGAGAACGGTGACACAATGTAAGATGAAGGGAAGTTTCTATTTTTAAATATATAATATTCTCTCATTAATTTGATTATACATCATCATTAGATTCTCAGCAGAGGTTCCAGTTTTAGCAATGGTCTTCTGAAAAGTGGAGCAAAGATTTTCTTTTTATTGCAGGGAAGTTCTTTGTTTCATTTAGCCTTTTATTTTGGTGTCCAGATTGTCATAGAAGATTTTAGTTCATGAGGCCCTTTTAGTTACCAGTCCAGATTTTTCTGTAACAAGTTCAGTATCTTAGTTAATGCCAAGTACTTATTTGCTGATATATGACTCTTTTCCTATGTTCAAATTGTGACTGATTTAACAATTAGCTCCAGTTCATATTTGCTATAACTTTTATTTTCTACTAAAAATTGTTGTTTCAAAACAAAATTTTCTCACATTAACCCTTGAGTTAAGCATAAAAACTCACTCTATATATAAGATGCTTAAACCAAAAAAGTCTAAAACCTTGTTTTGGTTTACTTCGTCATCAAAGTATTCCTAAAGCCTCGAGCCAAACTCAACAAAAGTTTCTGAAGGCAAGATGAAGGATTTGATGGACAGACTCTTGGACATACGGGATGATCCAGCTTCTGAAATCAAGTTATCTGACAATGACGCATGTCTTTCTTGCTTGTAAGAGATTCATTCCCTAAGTTTTTACTCGTAATCTGCAATCACGACTGTAACATTACGGTTATAATTGTACCTATTATGCTTTTTCTCGTACTTATATCTGCATTATCCGCAACTTGTCACTAAGACTCCACCCTTAAGCACCATTTAATGTGCTTTATGAAAGCTAAGACCAGAGTTCTGGTGAATGTGTATGTGGGATCTAGAGATATGGACTAACCCCGATGAGTTCATTCTGAAGAGAATCCCGGAAAGTTTGCTGCCTGAGAAAATTGGTGAGCACCAACTGGAATTCAAAGGTCAGAATTTCAGATACCTAAAGGTCGGAAGCCGTTGGAGAGGATGTCTCAGAACTTCACTGGCAATGTTGGTGAAGCATGAAGCTGTTGGTGCATTGGTATGATGCTTTGTATCCTTTCTAATATCTATAGATAGAAAGTATAAGAGATTAAAGGACAATTTGGTTTCACCCCTCCTTTCTGTAATGTGATTCAGAGTACATTATGACAGTTAATCCAAGGATTGGTCGAAACATAGTATACACTAGTCTCAGCAAATCTACAAATTGCTTCACTAACTTCAATTCCATTCTCCATCTTCTGTACAGCAGTTTCAGACTCCAAAAATTGCAGTCTAAATGCTCGTAATTGTACTTGTCTTTGGTTTTCCTTCTGTACATTGATCTAAAAGAATATACATGAATGTTTTCCCTTCTCTGGAACTGCCATACACTGGAACACTTGAAGCCATGCTTCTAGGGGAATCACAAGCCACAAGCTTCTACACTCTATACTCGATGCAAGTTGAAGCTTCATCAAACCAGAAACTTGGCCGCAAGTTGGATAGAAAGCAGAGTCTATTTCACAGTCGAAACCCGAATCAGAATTATCAATTATCCAAAAACTTGTAACATTTATGGATTTCTTGCTGATCCTCTATAACTCATCTGCTCCCCTCTATTTCCATAAATCTTAACCTATGTTAACAGTTTTTCACTCGAATCCTTGTTTGGATCAATTAGTTCCCTCAGCTGTTGGTGAACCTGAGAACTTGATCTGATCAACACGTTAAGAAAACAAAATGCAGTTTGTTAGATACCACTAGTCCGGCTAACTTGTGGAGAGTTTGGACTTAGGTCCAAGGATGGATTTATCTGCACATTATCTCCCAAAAGCTGCCGATACACTCGATAAGCCAACACTGACTGTCCATCATTTAGTTCCCCTTGTGTGGGCTTCCCAAGCTGCTTCCCTGCCGCATCATTTTCACAGGGAATCAGCTCTGGAAAAATAGCCGACCCTATCTGCATTCCTCGAAAAAGATCAGGATTGGATTCATGATAAGAAGGGCCATTGCTGTATACGGCATTTGAGGGGTTTGACATGTTCATAAATCCCTCTTGCAAATAAGCTGACTGCTTTAAAAGATTAAAGGGAACAGCCCCGGTGCCACCAGTTAGGGGTGTGGATGAACCTGAGGTGGTCCGAGGGCTAGATATTGGTGAAGGAGACATTCTCCCATTCAGGTGCTGTGGTGACCTTGAATGTAAAAGGGGGCTGCCAATGGGTGAAACAGGACACGATATGTTCCTTGGAATATGGATGTCACTACAGATGATGGAATAGATATCAGAGCAGAAGCTAAATACACAAGTGGAAACAATATCATAGTTCGGACTCCTGGGAGAGAGAGCCAATACCTGAGATGAGGACTCGTTCTCAAAACTCTTGACGAATGAACTGAAAGCATTTCCGAGTCCAAGGAGGGAAAATTTCTCACTTGATTAATTCCCTAAGAGCAACAAGAACAGCAATTAAATTTTATAAGTATGTCGGATAAAATTACTAAAAGGAGACACGAAAACAATGTTTGATCAGCATAAAAAAAGTGTTTAGACAACAAAATTTCTAATGATTGAAGAAACACTTATTTCCCTACATTCAGGATGGACCATCATAAGCTAGATGTTCCGAACTTAAATTTCCTCCAGATGCGTGTACATACACAAACTTATTACTGATACTTCACCATAAACTTATCATGATGCAAAGATATTAAGAGGCAATAAAAGATATGAAGCATATATACTTAGTAGAAGACATGATATTCACAAATTATATAAACCACAGGAAACCAATTTAACATATGAATCCTAGTCAAAATTAGCAATTTACGACAGGGATACTGCCAGAAACTAACAATTAATTCAACAAATTTGCACTTAGTCGACATAAAAATAAAAACATGGAATAGAAAATTACCAAACTTTTAACCCCATTTGTAACTGCAGAAGGTGGATCTTTAGGTTCAGGGTTAAGAACAGGTCTTTCCAAAGGTGCTGCAGACTTTACAAAAGGATGGTCCAAAAGCTTGGAAGCTGTAGGACGGAGCAGCGGGTTCCTTTGTAAACATTGCCGGACGAAATCTTTACCATCATCAGAGAGGTGATCAGGAATTACTGGAAGATCTTTACTATTCCCAATCTTAAACATGGCAGCAACCTTCAGATCATAATGCAAATATTTCAGATTGTCTAATAGAAGAAAGTAGTTCACATAGATAAATATAACAAGTTCATAATGAGATGAGATTAGCTTAAAGTTTCATATTGCATCAATACAGATAATTTATATCCCCGTCAACGGAACATACCCCTTCATACTGGCTCCAAGGTGGTTTTGTTGTAGCCATTTCCAGTACTGTACATCCAAGACTCCATATATCCACCGCAAGGTTGCAACCATTTGAATTCTTTATAACCTGAAAACAATAAATGAATAAACAACTGATGAATGAAGAATCATCACATGATTAAGCGTGCAAAAGTCAAAAATTATCCTCAGACCTCAGGTGCCATCCAGTATGGGCTACCCTTGAAAGATAGATGACATGATTGTCCAGTGATCTGTAGAAATAACATTAAGAAAGCACAATGAAATCGTAATTGGATCATGAAACTCGTAAAGGTCATACTTTAGAATTCATTCACAGAGATAACAACGTCAATAAACCTAACTTTTGCTCTAAGAGCATCTACCAAAAGAATATTAAGTTAACAAAAGAGTCACCAAAGGTAAGTTAGATGATTGAGAAAAATAAAGAAATTCAACTTGAACACCATTCTACAGATTCCCTACCAATAAACTCCCAGGTCAATTAAAGGCATGCCGATTCAAAGGAGAAAATAATCATATACTCACATGCTTTGCCATCCCGAAGTCTGCCAATTTAACACGACCATTTGGATCCACAAGTATGTTTGCTCCTTTAATATCTCTGCATGTTAGATTCAGCATAAGAATGTCAGCAATCTTCAAGTTGAGCAGAAAAGAGCCTATAAAGTAGGTAACTCAATTCACCTGTGGACAGTGCTTTTAGAGTGTAAGTACGCAAGTCCTGACAAGATCTGTTGCGTGTAGCTACGAATTGCTAGCTCACCCAACTGTCCATATTCCTGGAGAAGCTTATATATGGACCCACCAGAAACATACTCCAAGTATATATAGAGCTTGTCACCAACCTGTGAAGAAGTATTAAAAACCTTCATTAAGACAACTAACTAGATAGATAAGAAATCTATAGGCAAATGAAACGGACACAAATGAAGAATAAAAGCTTTAATACCACTTGAAGAAGATAATCAACAAAATCCACAGCATCAGTATAGTTGACAAAAAAAAACTTACTAGATTCCTAAATTTGAGAGGTTTGAATCAAGATCTGAGCAGATACCTCAAACTAAAAGAGCTAGCTTCCATCACCTCACCTCCAATCATAACATTTTTTAGCAAGCAATTTATCGCGTTTTAACTATTCCTCTAAGTATCATTTTACATCAATTTAAGATCAATGCTTGATACCATCCAAAACCAAATGCGCCCTCAAGCAGCTCCCATGTAAATAAAGCAACCTAATTTGGAAACTTCCAAATTTTATTTCCTATAAAATTCATCTTAACCCCAACATAATTATGTGACATAATATCAATTTAACTCATAACATTTCCACTTAACCCAATTTATTGAGTAGCCTGATTCTCTCTCATATGTCCACTATGGTTCATTGCATGTTTCTGACATAGAATACGATACTCTTTTAGGCTTAATTTTCCCCTTGTCAAGAAAACTTTAGAACTCTGTAAGCTAAAGTCGAGTGAAATATACATAAAAAGAATAATAACACATGCTAAGGCATACCGTCTCAGTCCCATAATATTGCACAATGTTGGGGTGTCGCAGGCGGCTCAACAACGAAATTTCCTGTTTGAAGGTTTTAAATGAAATTCAAATTCATTAAGGGAAAAATGAAGAGAAACAAAAAGTCTCATGACATAAAAAGTTTTTGTATAGTAGCAATGAACTTACCTGCATCAATTGCTTAGCACTTTCCTTAGATTTGGCATCATCTGAAAACAGTGTCACCTCCTTCATTGCACACATCTCACCACTTTCACTAACCAGTTGAAGAAATGAAATGAGACATGCAGCGAGAAGTTCTTTATTGCATATCAAACTTGAAGTCACTAAAAAGGTCATGATGTAAAAGAGTGATTATTGATGTATTATATTATGGGAGGTAAATTGTTATCAGTGATTACTAGCTTAATAACCATGCTATAAACCAGTCAGGTCTCTCTTATGCTAAAACTGAAGAGTGTATAACAATTAGACACTTCCGGATACATTTTCACGCACATTAGCATCTGCTTGTCCTGACTTACCTGTTAAATCCAACAAAAACATGACCAAATGTGCCTCTACCCAGTAGTCTTCCCTTTTTCCACCGTGATCCAGGACTCAACGGATTTTCTGCCCTCCCAGGACTTCTTGGAACAGAGGGAGATGTTGCTGCTGAATTAGAATGAGAAAACGGTAATGAATTTGTTACTGGTGGTCGAGGCAAACGATGGCTTTGTTGTTTACCATCATCAGGCCAACTTGTTTGTGTCTCTAAGGTTGCCACCCCTGCTCTAGGATGAATAGGGGTAACAGCACCACTTTGAACTCTAGAACTAGGACCAGGGCTAGACATTCTAGAACTGGGTATTGGAGAACATTCAGGGCTGCCCCTGCTTGGTTGCCAGAATAGCTGTCCTGACATATCCCCTCCCATCGAATTGTGCCCAGAATTGTAACCTGATCCAGGACTGGAGCAGTGGCCAGAACTTAACAAATTGACATCTGAATAAGTTTTGCCTGCCCAAAAAGCAGAGTGCATGAGTTGTTCAGTTCCAAATGGCCTTATTGGACTTCTAGAAGGACTTGACATTGAGCTGTCTGGGGCACTGGAGAAAGCACCATTGTATGGAACTTGTAGATTGGGCACATGGCTTCCAAGAGGTCTCCGTTTAGGTGATGTAGGTAGAGTATGATTACCAAACACAAGGGAAGATGGTTTTTTCTCTTCCCTTGCACTGATTTGGCCAATTGAAGCTGATTGGTCCTTGAGCGTTGCACTTCAGAGAAAGTAACATAAATTGCATCAGCAACTAGCTAAAGTATGAAAGCATAAAGGCCACTAATAATTTCCCTAATATTACAATAAAGTAGAAGGCTGACCTGGAAGGGCTGGACACATTAGTTCTTGTCCCATGGTCGGTGTCAACTGCCTGTGGACTGCGATGAGTAGAATTAGCAGGAACATCACTATCAATGGAGCCCTCACTAGAAACCGAAGCAGTGGCCAAATCTAAATCTAGATCTGTCGTATGCGGCCTACCACGAATGCATGCTGGTTTTGGAAGAGGCAGAAACAATGATGATTTTGAGTTTTTCTCAGATCTCGGTTTTGCTGATATGCCATTTCCAGAATCCTTTTGCCCCACACCTGGAGTATGCACACTAGGAAGGGGAAGTGGTTGGGCATGGGACCTCGCAGAAAAGCTTTGACATCGAGAAACATGTGTTTTTGAAGGTGAGGGTGACCTGGATTCTGCTCGAGATTGAGATCCCCTCTCAGAAATTGTGTCACTGCAGCGTCTTCCAGACCCTCCTGATCTGTTGTTTGACTTAATCTCAGATGGGCTTCTAAACCTTCGATGTATTGTGTCAATGAAACTTTCTTTGGATGATTTCTTCTTCACTTCTTTAGATGATGACTTCCACCATGAAGGCATATTTTTCGTTTTCTTAGACTTACAGAACCAAAGGTTTCTCAAACCTATTTAATCTCCAGCATCACAATTACTTCACAATATGTCCATGTTTTATTAATAACACATGAAAAAACTTGTTTGGCTTGATAATGTACAATAATCAACTTTCCAAACCACCGGTAATGACTGCAGGAATTTCGATAAATTAAGAGCCCAACATCATCAATTTCCAGTAACAATTAGTGTGAGATTTATAGTTTTATTAGGAAGCAAAATACCTGCACAAATAAAATAGAAACTTCATTATGAGAATACTATATATTATATGTAAAATGAAACAGTGCCATTCAAACATTATCTTTTCCTTAATGCAAATTCTGCAAATGCACGCATCTGTTTATATTTGGAAGTGTACTTAATAAATGGACTTTTGCAAATGAGAGCAAAACGGGTGTCAAAATCCAGTTAACATAACAAGGTCATTGACCTTAAGTGGAAAAGTCAGAATTGATCCAAAAATCAAAGATAAAATGGTTCCAGGTTCTGTGAAAAAGCCTGAAAGCATTCGAAATCTTAGCACCTACAATGGATTGTTCAAAGAACATATACCATTGACTTCAACCGGAAAAAACACGTCTTTAAAAAGTTCAACTCCCACCATCTCAGCATGCGTATCTTTAACAATAGCAAATATGTCTAAAGGAATTTAAAGAAATGACCCTCAAAACACTCGACAAGTCACAGTTTCAGATTCCAGATTCCAGATTCCAGATTTTCTTGCAACCTGAAATAGCATTACTACTTAAACGACTAACACCACTAAATAGCTTTACTCACTTACATTTCTCTTCCTTTCCCCGATTAGCCCAGGAACCAAACAAACATTTACGATCCCAGCCACTAAATGTTCACAAAACCAACAAACAGATCTACATGTAGAATCAGAAACAACAACACACAACCTAAATTAACAAACAATGAGTGCCCAGATGTAAACTACAATTACACACTACAAGAAAAAGGAACAAAACTAAGCCCGACACTTACCGTGACTTGCAGGGCAGAAACTAGACAAGAGCACTGATACGTCAGCCCAAATCGAAGCAGCGAAAAGATTGTAAAATCGACTTCTTTACACTCGAAAGGGCCGTTCTTGAAATACCATGATAAGCGTTTTGGAATCTAAGAACGTAGCAAGCAAAAAGGAAAGATTTTTCTTTTCTTTGCCTCGTGAATTTTGAGAGCTGGTGACGAGATCGCGTAGAGAGAGAAAGAACAGGAGAGACAGAAACGAGTACGCCCGAAACATGAGGATTGTAAGAAAATAAATGTAAGAATATTTTTAGAAAGTTAATAATGTCTGAAGTTATTGCAAGTGTGTGAAATTATTACATTCGCTATTTTTTTATGGTAACGATACGAGATTAAGTGATACTTTAATTAATTTAAAATTATTATATTCTATATTTTTAATAAATATTAACAATAAAACACTGTAATATAAATAATATATATAAATTATTAATATCACTATTCAATTTAATTTTCATAAATTTTGAATTAATAAAAATAAAATAATTTAAATTTAACTTAATTTGATAAAAATTAAATTTCGTACTAATAATATTATGATAATACATGTATTTAA
>JAOQMP010000007.1:31443361-31453614 GCA_027563575.1 Erythroxylum pedicellare
ACAATCTGATTCAATTGATAAGTGAAGTTTAATTCCTAAGTTGAAAAGAACAAGAGGGTTTTCTCCTCTCAATATGGCCGACAGCTCACAAAAAATAATACGATCAAAGTTGTGTTCCAAAAATCCTAAAACATAAGTATTTATACCTAGGTTGATGCTAAAAGACTTGTGCTTAAAATACATGGAAGCCCAAATTATAATTATAACTTAAAACAAGTCCAAAATAGAATAATAAAAAACACCTCTAAGCCTGGCCTAACGCGTTTCCAAGTCTGATCATAGACGCACCTCTCCTCTTAGGCTTCAGTGATGATATACGGCCCAATAAAATGATCTTCAAGTCCCAACTGAGTCCAATCCAAAGATTTGAGATAAATGAATCAATTTGGACTGTGATTTAGATAGTTCTCCTCCAATAGGCTTGGTGTACTCCATTCTCTCCACAAATTGGCCCAAGCTGCCTTGAGTCTCTCGGTCCTAGCTTTGGACACAGATCCAACTAGAATGACAAACTCCCCCCCATCATGCATGCCATCTCTATGGTGATCCTTGCTCCTGCTCACATAAGTCCCTCCCTCCTCAAGAAGATTTGTCCTCGAGTCTGAATCTATATCAAAAGGAGAAAGATCAGTAATATTAAAAGTTGCTGAAACAGAATACTCACTTGGCAGGTCAATCTTGTAGGCATTGTCATTTATCTTCTCCAACACATGGAATGGACCATCACTCCTAGGATCTAACTTGGATTTCTGCTAGGTAGGAAACCTCTCCTTGCTCAGATGCACCCAAACCCAATCACCAGGTTTAAAAGTCACCAACTTTCGCCCCTTGTTAGCTTGCTTAGCATAAACTCTGTTTCTATGCTTAATGTGCTGTCTCGCCTTCGCATTGTATAAAAAAAATGATATAATTGCAAAATAAGGTTAGTAATAAACAATTTCATACACTCCCTCATATGTTTCATTCAAATAATGTCACTCTCCTCGTGTTTAAGTCACGGCAATGACTCCCTCAAATAAACTTACACACTTTTGCCTTTTACCACTCTATCCCCTCTAAAATTTGATTCACTACTCGAAATGAATTCTCAATCGATCAAAAGAATCAAATGGGTGTGTACATTTTGAACCAACTAGCAAGTACAAGTATGAAGAAACAACAAAAAGAGAATTTTTTTTATTTTTCAGACTTTTTTTGAATTTTTTCTGGATTTTTTCAAACTGTTTTTTTAATATAGACCGAAAGTTTCATAAAAGAACCAAGAAGAGTAATTGAAAGCCCTAACTAAAAAAAAAAAGAACAAAAAGAAAGATTGAATCCCCAGGTCAAAAGTTACTACACACCTGAATTGATGAACCGACGATAATTAGATGGTGATGGGTGGCGGTTTCTTGAATTCTGATGGAGTTGAATAAGAATTCTCCTCCGCACCAAGGCTCTGATACCAAATAACACACTCCATGGAATTAAAAGATGTAAAAGTTTGGATTCAAAGAAGGAAGAAGAGGATAGATTTGAATTAACGAAAACTAAATCTGATATGCAGGGTTTCAAATTTACTTACTGGACCTCATGAAGAACTTGTCTCGAGCAACCTAGATAACAGGTAAAGCACAAACTAAGAAAGTTGGTAGGATCAAAATCACGCCACAATCTAATTCAATTGATAAGTGAAATTTAATTCCTAAGTTGAAAAAATAGGAGGGTTTTCTCCTCTCAATATAGCCAACGGCTCACAGAAAATAATATGATCAAAGTTGTGTTCCAAAAATCCTAAAACTTAAGTATTTATACCTAGGCTTAATGCTAAAAAACTTGGACTTAAAATACATAGAATCTCAAAATATAATTATAATTTAAAACAAGTCCAAAATAGAATAATAAAAAACACGTCTAAGCCTAGCCTAACGTGCTTCCAAGTCTGATAATAGACACGCCTCTCCTCTTGTGTTTCAGTTATGATATGCAGTCCAATACAATCGTCTTCAAGTCCTAAGTGAGTCCAATCCAATGATTTGAGATAAATGAATCAATTTGAGTTGTGATTCAGATAGCTCTCTTCCAATAGGCTTGGTGCACTCCATTCTCTCCACAAATTAGCCTAAGCCTCCTTGAGTCTCTCGGTCCTAACTTTGGACATAGGTCCAATTGGAATGACAAACTCGCCACCATCACGCATGCTATCTCTATGGTGATCCTTGCTCCTGCTCACGTCACATGAGTTTAGCAAGATTATGATGGTGGTTACTTCGATCTCATATTATTTTGTTCGTGGTAATGAAGAGCATGGTCCTTTAATTTCTAGTAGGGGCTTAAGACAAGGAGATGCACTATCTCCATGTTTATTTATCCTTTGTGCGAAAGGTTTATTTGCTATTCTATCTAAATTTTAGGCACAAGGTCGTATTCATGGGGCTTTGGTTGCAAGGGGTGCCATTCTAGTATCTCATCTGTTTTTCACGGATGATGCTATTTTCTTTACTCGAGTTACACAAGAGGAGGCTTTACAATTGAAGAATTGTTTAAGACTATATGAGGTAGCATCGGGGAAACAAATCAACCTCTCTAAATCAGGAGTTTCTTTTACTCATAATACAGAGAATGCAAAGAGGAATTCTGTATACAAAATCTTGGGGGTTAAGGAGATCGATAGTCATAGTAACTACTTGGGGATGCCTTCTATTGTCGGTCGAGGTACAAGACACGTGTTTCTTTATGTGGTGGAGAAATTAACAAAGAGATTGCATGGTTGGAAAACTAAATTATTATCAAAAGTGGGTAAAGATGTATTATTGAGAATTTTGGCCCAAGCTATGCCGAACTACATCATGTCCCTTTTCTTGCTACCCATAGATACTTATAAGGATTTGGAAAATTTAATGAATAGTTTCTTTTGGCATAATGGAGGAATAGAGAATAATGGCATAAGATGGCTTTGGTGGAAGCGTATGGCAATTCCAAAAATTCATGGGAGTTTAAGATATTGTGACTTGAGACATTTTAAGCTTACTTTATTAGCAAAGCAAGGGTAGCTTTTGATTAAATATTCTAATTCTGTTGTTGCAAAGATTATGAAATCCAGATACTTCCCCAATATTGACTTCCTTACAGCAGACATAGGCAACAATCCAAGCCAAACATGGAGAAGTATATATGAAGCAAGATCTATCTTAATTCAGGGATGTCGAAGACGTGTTGGCGATGGGCAAACCATTAATATGTAGCGGGATCCCTAGTTAATAAATGATACGGATCCACATACTCAGATAGAGTTCATGGAGAGTTTAAACCTAAATAAAGTAGTTGATCTCATGGTGAATCATTAATGGAATGAATCTTTGATTTGGAATTCTCTCATTCCATAAGATGCAGAACTCATTTTATAGATTATTTTAGGTTTTTCGAATGTCAATGATGATTGGATATGGACCATAACTAGAAAAGGAGAATATCAAGTAAAAGAAGGTTATAGGCTTTGTACAGAGAGTGCTAACGTAGAGTTCATTGTGACTGATTTTCCATGGGAAAAACTTTGGTAGGTTCAGGTTCCGGGTAAAGTGAAAATCCTTCTATGGCGTATTTTAAAGAATACTCTTCCATATAGAGCAAACTTACGAAGGAGACATATTGATTTAGATGACACTTGCCCTCTCTATGGTACATCGACGGAAACTGCACAACATGTCTTTTATTACTGTGAGTTTGCTCAATCCATTTGGCTGTTATCTTCTATGAAATGGACTTCTATTACATCCTTGCTTGAATGGCTTGTTGTGGTTATTGCTTCTTTCACAAATACACAGAAGGAAGAGGTTTTCATGATTATTTAGAGTTTATGGACTCGTCGTAACGAAGCTGTGTGGCAACAGAAACTCCATCATAAATCTTTAATTATCAGTCGAGCAAGAAAAACTCCGCTTAAATGGATAGCAGCGCAGACAGAGAACAACCTATCAACAAGACAAATCCAACACCCTTAATCTGGTTGGGTAGCTCCAAAGCTGAATCATTTTAAATGCAATGTTGACGTTGTGCTATTAGCAAATGGTCTTTATGGAATAGGCATGATAATTCGTAACTCTCAAGGACAAAATTGTGTTGGAAATACCAGGATGGCGATATCCACAAATTGGCGAAATTCTGTTTTCGAGAAGCTCTAAGTTGGATTTAAACATTATCTTTTTTCCCAAAAACATTATCTTTCCTCTTATTTTTCAATGATTTTTTAGGATTGTAAAGCTTTACTTAACGAGTATCAGTTTATTTCTTCTGCTTTTATTAAAAAGCCAGTGAATTCGGTTACTAATACGATAGCTTGGACAACTAATTCTATGACTGATTTTGAACGGGGGGTATGCCCTCCTCCTTTTCTGTATAACCTTTTATGTTTTGATATCTATAATATGGGTTGAGCGAATTAGATAACATTTAAAAAAAAAAGCATGCTCTAATAAATGTCGTCTACTTTTTTGATAAATAGATAAAATAATACAGAGGCTACGCAGCCCAGTCCGGCCCAATCGAATAAGTAAGTATTCTGGCCATACCTATATAAACATAAACTTTCGTCTCTCCTCACTTCTAACTTTGTCTAGGGTTTTGTATATTCAAGCTCAAGCCCTTGCTGCCGCTGTTGTCCGTCTTAAAACCATGGTGAGTTCATTCACTTTTGTGCCTGCTTATCGCTACATGCCTTAAGGATAACTAATGAAGTTTTCTCCTTGTTCGTCTGGCGGCAGTCGCTGGTAGCTAATGAAGATTTCCAACACATCCTTCGTGTTCTAAATACGAACGTCGATGGAAAACAGAAGATTATGTTTGCTCTTACCTCCATCAAGGGTATCGGCAGACGTTTCGCCAATATCGTCTGCAAAAAAGCAGATGTTGACATGAATAAGAGGTTTTTGTTTCTCCATTGAATTGTTTGTTTTGTTCCTTTTTTTAAACTTCAGTTTGGAGTTTATGTTTTTTTATAGTCATTGATTGGGTCTGCTGCAAGTAGATCTGTAGTGTAGGTTTAGATTGGACGTTTTTGGTTTTGATAGATCTCTAGCAGCGTTATTGTTTTATTAATCAGCTTTTTCATTTATACGTAAGGAATTAGGCTTTTGGTGAATTGCTGTTGATGCTGTTAACTTTTTGTCATTTGGATGCGTTCTAAGTGAATTATTGAGCCGTCTGTTGTAGACCTCCTCACATTTCGATTTTGTTGCATTTTATAGTTTTGAATCGATTTGAGGCTTTCAATCAGTTTTGATTGGTGTTTATCTTGTAGAGCTGGTGAGCTATCAGCTGAAGAGCTTGACAAACTTATGGTTATTGTTGCTAATCCTCGCCAGTTCAAGATTCCGGACTGGTTCCTCAACAGGCAGAAGGATTACAAGGATGGAAAATACTCTCAAGTTGTGTCTAATGCTTTGGATATGAAACTGAGAGATGACCTTGAGCGCCTGAAGAAGATCAGGTTTTTATTCCATCTTTCATTTTGGTCATCATATTGTAGACTCTGCCTGAATTCTATGTCATCTTTCACCTGAAGAAGATCAGGTTTTTATTCCATCTTTCATTTTGGTCATCATATTGTAGACTCTGCCTAAATTCTATGTCATCTTTCCTTGTCAGTTGGCATGGTATTGCATAATGTTGTATGGAGGCTGCCTAGTTCTGTGACATCTCACCTTGTCAATTGGCATGTTATTGCAGGAATCACCGTGGTCTCCGTCACTACTGGGGTCTTCGCGTACGTGGGCAACACACGAAGACCACTGGTCGTAGAGGAAAGACTGTTGGTGTCTCCAAGAAACGATAGATATGTGGCCGTCGCAGGTGGTTTTTGGATCTATTTGGTGTTGAACACCTTTTTATTTACTTTTCTTTTCAGCGAACTTCATAAATGTTTAGAACCTTTAGCATGAGTGCGCTTGCCATTTTGTAGTTTGGATGTTTCGTCTTGCTTCTACTCAGTTGTGGGTACTATTACGTTGGAGAAATTAAACTTTTGATTTGTGGTTTGATCAATGGGTGAAATCGGCTACGGTGTTTAATCGAACAAGATTTGCACCCATCTTCCAAATTCTCATTGCAAGATCCGTTGTATCAGGAAAAAGTTAATCATAAGTGAGGGCATCGGTTGATGGTCGTCATGCCTGTTGTTCACTTTTCTTGTTAAGGCAGCGTCGCGATTTTCATGTCATTAACTTAAAGATTAACAAAACGAAATTAGTTGTTGTGAGTGGTTTAACACACTTATCTTTTATCTAGAGGTCTCTAAGTTCGAATCTTGAAAATGGAGTGGCTAGTTTGGTCAGCACTTTATCTTTTACAGGCTGATCCGGTGCGAGTAGGATTTTGGGTGTAGATGACTTCAGGTGCTGCTGTTTTTATAGTGACTTCAGGTGCTGCTGTTTTTATAGTTGGGACAAGAAAGACTAACATTTAGACTTATCCAAAAAAAACAAAGAAAGATTAACATTTAGACTTATTTGAGGGCTGCATGCCCTAAATTAGCATAGTTTCTGTGCGAGTGGAAGTGCTAACTCTTGCGCCTACCCTTTGCATTTGGTTGGATACTTGGGTTATGTACAGATCGTACTTTACAAAAGATGATTCACTTGTCGGAAAGGGCTTGCTTTTAACTTGATGCTTAAAATAGCGAGGCTTAGTTACTTGGGCTTTCCTCGTTTTGAAGTATTGAAACTAATCATCAAGGCTTGTTCCAATTTGGGTGGGAGGTGACGCACAACATGAAATTTGGCTAAAAATTTCAATTTTTTCCGGGCAAAATAGACAGACCCATTTATCAGAGACTAATACAAAAATGAAAGAGAATGATTATTTATATATTGAAAATGAAATATTCATTTAAAATTTAAAATGTTAAAAAATATTTAGTCACTCTCATTTCAGCTCGGCTTTAAAAATTCTTCTAAGCATCTTCTTTTCTAATACCTTTTTGCAATGATTAAAATAATCGACCTAACTTTTTAGGTTGATTTATTTTAATAATTTATTGTTAAAATTATTCAATTGATTTTTTTATTAATTGATTGGAACATCGGCAGTTGATGTTCGAGATTTTAGCCGAACAATAACTTTATGTCAAACTCTCCGAGTACTCCTTTGGTGTTGATCGAGTAGATTACTTGGGACACATGATTAGTGGCCAAGGAGTTTCAATAGATCCGCAGAAGGTGAGTGCGGTGTCAAATTGGCCACAACTGTAGAACATCTGATAATTGCGAGGAATTTTGGGACTTTGCAGATATTACAGATGATTCATCAAAGACTACAACTAATTGAGTGAGACACTAATAAGAAGGATTCCTTAATTACGTAGTGGTAGCTTTTTTTACCATGAAGCAGGCCTTGACAACAATACCAGTGTTGACCCTTCCAAATTTTAAGCTAGAATTTGTAATCGAGGCTGATGCGAGTGGGGAGGGGATCGACGCAATGTTGATGCAAGAAAATCATCTGATTGTTTTTATGAGTAAAAAACTCCCCAATAGTATAAACACTTATCGATTTATGAAAAAAAATTCTTGGCAATAGTGATGTAATGAAGCGTGGTCCCATTACCTCATTGGATGACATTTTTTAATCTAGATCATCTCAGTCTTCGTTATTTGATGGACCAGTGAATCATTACTCCTTTTCAAAAGACATGGCTTCCTAAGCTTTTTAGGTTCGATTTTTTTTATCAAATATAAGAAGGGAGTGGATAACTAGGTTGCAGATTCCTTATCACCAGTTAGTAGTTTGGAGCTTTTTGCGATGTCCATTTCACATGTTCAAACTAAATTATTGTCTGAAATAAAAAAGAGTTAGCGACATGACACATTCATTTAGAAATTTCTATAACATATCTAACAAAGAGAATACAAAGGTATCACATACTCATGGAAGGATGACATTTTACAGTGGAAAGGGCGACTGGTAGTGGGCAATTCAATTCCACTACGCCAGAAAATCATTGAACTCTCTCATTCCAAGACATATGAGGGTAATTCGGGGTGGCTTGGTACTTACAAGAGGATTAACATGTTTTTCTTCTGGAAAAGGTTACAAGAAGATATACATGAATTTGTGTGAAAATGCGATGTCTGTGAAAAAAATAAATATGAAACCATGACTTCCCTCAAATTACTCCAACCTCTACCCGTTCCTCATGTTAACTACGTATATAAGAGAACAGAGGAATTAAATAATTTTATTGAACAAACTTGGCCATATATATATACAACCTTCTATAACAAAATACCAAACTAACTTGCTAGAGTTTAGGAAACAAATCAGAACTGAATCAAAACAAACAAAATGTGATAGCCTTATAGAATAGGGATTTATTGACGACTGCAACTAACAATTCGTCCCTTAAACTAAATACTGGAAGAATTCAGTTTATATTAGACAAAGAACAGACACCCAGTAGCTCTCTCAACTTTAGAAACAAATCTAGCTTGAGTGGTTTAGTCATCACATCAGCGACTTGCTCTTGTGTAGCACAATGCAGCAGTTCTATAGTACCAGCTTTTGCTAGCTCTCGAAGAAAATGAAAATGCACATCTATGTGCTTGCTACGATCATGCATGACTGGATTTTTGGAGAGTTTGATTGCACAATTGCTATCACAATAAATAACATTAGTCTTGTCTTGATTTGAGTCCATTTTCTTCAATACCCTTTTTAGCCAAACTGCTCGACATGCGCATAAAGCGGCAGCAATGAACTCTGCCTTTGTAGTCGATAGACTGACCACTGGCTGCTTCTTTGATGATCACGATATAGCTCCTGAGCTAAACAAAAAAATATATCCTAAAGTGCTCTTTCTGTCTTCCACATCTCCAGCATAATTACTATCTGTGTAAGCAACAAGATCATCATTTCCATCCTTCTTATAGAAAATGTAACATCCCGTTCTTGGATTGAGGGTTAGAACCCTAAAATATGGTACATGAAAGATCAATGAGAGATTTAGAAAAATGCATCTTATACATATGCATATTGTTAGCATACACGTACATGAATTTGAATTTTTGCACACATAAAAATGACTGTACATGCATTCATTGGCAATTTTCAGGTATAATTGAATTGCGATGTGATATTATTGAGAAATGTGGGTTTTATATGTTGAAAACTAATTTGGAGATAGTGTATTTAGTGATTTAGAATTTTTGGTGAATTTTAGGAGAATTTCTTAAATTATGGGTATTATTGGACTAGGAAAAATGCCATGTGGCGAGTTAATTGATAGATGGTAGTAGAAATAAGAGTTAAATAATATTGAAAAATTTTGGAGATGACTTTATAAATTTTGAGAAAACGATATTAAAAATTTAGGGACAATTGGAGTAAAATTTGGAGAAGATTGAACTAATTAAATGAGACACTAGTTAAAGCTTTAGAAATTGGACAAGTGTCTAAGTCTTAAGCCATAGTTCTTTTAATTTGAAAGACCAATACGTTGTTCTTGTCTTAAAATATCTTCTCCGTGACTTTCTTCATCTTTTGGAAGTTTCATTACTTTCAGAAATCTCTCACCCTCACAACACAAGTCTTACTCTCACTTTTCACTTTCTATCTCATTTTGTTTTCTTCTTCACCGTCACCGAAATATATAACCCTACCACCTTGGGTTGTGGATGATCATGTGATATTGGAAAGCTTAGGTCCAAGTGATTTTGAAGGGTTGGAGTTTAAATAAGTAAGTACCGTGTGGGTTTACATGATATGTAAAATAAATCATGCATCATGTTAGTTAACAATAAGTGTTTATACAATGAGGATGAGTATTTTGCTAAAACATGAGTATGGATTTTGGGTATGCTGTATGTGTCAGTCTACATATTTGATGATTATTGTGTTATAAGATAGTATAGAAATGACTTTTGAGTTGAAAGATTAGGGAAACCATGCATAAATTAGTGTAGAAAATTCTAGAGAAAAGTTGATGTATTATCTGTTTCTGTTGATGTCTTCACTATTATATGTGAATATTTTGGATGCTTTAAGAAGTGAAATATAAGGAGTTTAGAGATAAGAAATAGGTGTAAGATGATGTCTGGATATAAGTAATGAATGATTAAATTGAAAGTTGAGAAGAAAATGAAGAATGTGTAGTAAATGGAAAATGCAGAAAAATGAAGAAGTTCAGAAGCTAGGATGAATTTTTGTATATGAATGTTTTGTTTTTGATGTTTATGAGTAATAATGGATTCGGATTTGTTGTGGTGAGTTGAGTTGAAATAGAA
>JAOQMP010000007.1:31502542-31512718 GCA_027563575.1 Erythroxylum pedicellare
TCTAATCATAAGCTTATTTTTTAAAATTATATTCTTATACTCATTTTACAAATACACAGTTAATAATAAAACTAACAATTTATGAAATCAACTGACCGTAAAACAAGGGCATAGTCTAATATCAACTAACTGCCAAATCCTTTGTCTTTCTGATTGGCGGCATTCAGAGTTCCGATGAATTCGGGATAAAGTCTCCAATAAATACGAACTAACTGCCAAATCCTTTGCCTTTCTGATTGGCTGCATTCAGAGTTCCGATGAACTTCCTCGTTTTTTTATATCCTTTCCGAGGACGGAATAGGACAAGGGATAGAGCAGCTGAGAAGGACAAATCCTAGGTAGTATGCGGAAACTCCCAAGGGTAATTTCGGAATAAAGTCTCCAATAAATATGCGGCGATAGGGCTTTCGTGGCGTCGATCCACGCAAGGGTCTGGGTCTGAGATTGAGAGAGATAGAAAGAGGGAGAATGATCAGAAGTGCGCGGGTCTACAGTCGGCGTTCAAAGGCTCAGCAATCGAACGTTCCACATTCGAAACGATTGAGATCGGTCTTTGATCGTCGGTAGAGCGGAAACAGAAACTCTGAGAGAAAGGAGGAGATCAAGAAGAAGGAAGAAGATTTTTGATTTGGTTTTCATATCAATCGTGTATCGAAGCTCGGCGATTCTTGAAGAGAGAAAAGGTATAAGTTTTGATTCGTACGATTTATATTTCTGTTTTAAGCATGAAAAATGAAACTGCTGGAGGAATGCGACTATGGTGGGTGCGGTGTTTGTTTTTCTCTATGGTTGACCTACCCGATCCGACTTGTCGGATCCGGAATGAGAAGCTTGAAGCACATCTCATTGGGGCAGGCAAATCTAATTGTCAGGCCGAGTTTCTGAAGAGCTTGATTGATGAGTCACAAGCTACGGCGACGTCCGGTTCCCAGTGAAGATCGGTTTTTCTTTGTCTTTACATTTTTATTGTGCAGTGTGAGGGTCAAGAAGCCTCGATCTTGAGATTTGAATTTATGGAGAAGTAGGAGTCAGGTGTTGTTTTGGACATGTTCAGAGCTATACGACTCTGTTGAGGGAGTATTTGAAACAAGGGTGTGCTCGAATTTTCGTGAAATGCTTAGCCATGGCGGTCGTGGGAAATAGCTTCAGTAATTGGATAGCTTATCTGCTTGTTGCCGAGGGTTGATTTATTGACGGGATCGAATTGGGTCTATGTTATTTATTGTTGTGGAGCTTTAATGACATAATTGGTGTTTATTTCTGTTCTAAATCTTGTGTGTAGGCGATCTGGGAATATCAATTTCTTGTCTTCCTGATCGGATCTATAGATCTTATGTGGTAATCAAAAGGTCATCTTTC
This sequence comes from Erythroxylum pedicellare, assembly GCA_027563575.1. Lineage (NCBI taxonomy): Eukaryota > Viridiplantae > Streptophyta > Magnoliopsida > Malpighiales > Erythroxylaceae > Erythroxylum > Erythroxylum pedicellare. Next base: position 31,503,902 of record JAOQMP010000007.1, read on the forward strand.
ATGTTAATCGGTTCCGAAGAAAGGGATGTGGTGGTACTTGAAAGATGGGATCAAATTGGGTTTAGATCATTTATGCCCTAGTCTATGGTTGGAGTAGTGATTTGATTGGATATCTCCAATGGGATTATGGATACAATTGCTTTTGCTTGGTCAATTTTGCACGTGCTGAAACAACCGTGAAATCTAGACGAAGAATATTATGGTGGAAATATAGTTTAGTGACGATATGAACTTATTTGGATCCCGTATTTCATAGATCAAATGTTCTGTTTTCTAGTTCTTTACTTAGACCGTCTTTTGCTATGGTTTAATATGATTGGATGGAGTTTTTTTCCTGAACTTCAAAGTAATTAACTGAAAACACTTTGTGCCTAACTGTCTTATAGAATTTTACTGGGGAGTCCTGCTATGAGATTCTTGGCATGATAAAATGTAAATTCTAGATTCGATATGCTTAGAATGGCTATTGTTTTCTCTTCCATGTCTCAGACTGCTTTGGATTCTTATCCAAACTTTATAATTGCAGGTGAGAAGAGCAGTGGAAGCTAGAAGCTCCAACCTTGCAGCCATTTCTTTGAAATCCATCCTTTGGAGAAAACTGAAAAGTAAGCTGTTGGGATTCTTCTCTTTGCCAAAATTTTTATCTGTGTCTGGAAAACTTTGATTTCAGCATAGACACGGTAGAACAAGTGAGAAATGAATTCACATAGGTGCTTGGTTGTACTCACTTCTGCTTAATTGCACTCGACATGTTTTTTGCAGACTAAATACGTTACTTGTGCTGGTAGCTTTATTTATGCTCTGGCATCAAGTTGAAAACAAGAAGCTACTATATCTTTGTATGAACTGTGGTGATAGAACTTCAGTTGTTGGAAAAGGAATTGTGGCCTCTACAAGCATGATGAGTACATTGGATTTGGAACTTATTAAGTTCATAAATCCTGAGTTGACTTGGAAGACAGTGGCAAAGTGTCATAGGAGTTGCCTGAGGCGTCCACGGAGATCAATTGATAGAAAGTCCAACATTGGCTCCACGCTGTTAGATGATGTCCCTAACAAAGCAGATGCTACATTGGTGTCAGATACTGAGAAGGTTCAAAATCAAACTACAAATCCTTTTGTAACTTGCTCTATTAATGGTTATTGATTTTGTAATGTCTGGCTGCATGAATTTCTGAGGTATATTTGTCTATGTGGCAGCATGGTGTGGCTGTTCTTGGGTGTCGATTTGGTGAAGAAATAGAACACGGTCCAATTAAGAAGAGGAGACTTATGGCACAGTCTACCTCCTTAACATCTCAGTGCCCACTGCCTTACTTTGAAGTGCGTGAACTTAACTTAAATAGCAAAGCCCACAGTAGAAAAAGTGATACTATTCCCAAGGCAACAGATGCGACTAGTATGATTTCAGAAACAAATGATAGTCAGTTTGAAAACGTTGAAGACTTCTATGGGATTGAGATACTTGCTGCTGTGGCCTGCAATAACAGTTTATGTAAGAATATTGATCTTGTTGAAGAATGTTCACTCTTGGAAGAACCAATACAAGAAGGAGCTGGTTCATCATCAACTTCTGCAGTGGTTGTCGAAGAAACTGGTTCCTACCCAAAAGATAAAATGGAAGCCCCATCTGTTGTCAATAATTCTACTCTCATATCACCTACGTGTTCTGCTAGAAATGACACCAGAGCAAAGAAGAAATCTGAATCATCAACGGATGATAGATTACCTTTTGACTTGAATAATATGCCTTGTAAGAATGTGAAAACTGATTTTCTAGTTGACTGTTTACACAATGTCTCCATCCACAGAAATGGCAAGCTGCAAAATTTGGGTCCTTCCGATAACCAGCAGGAACATAAAGAAATTAGTCAGAGCCATCCACATGGATTAGTCTCTTCGAGTATGCATACTGATGAACAATCTTCAGTGGATATGAAAGGTTTAACCAGTTGCACTAACAGATCAAGCACAGAGGACCATAAGATTGAACAACTGCTTGACGACGACTACAGGAATAGTGACTTATTTATCTCTTCTCCAAGTTGTATTATCCAGGAACCTTCACCTTCTGATTTGACTGATGTGAAAACTTCCAGCAAATTTGTCAAAGATCCTTCTGATGAGAGCAATGAATCCAACAGTTACCAAACTGATCATGTCGAGAAAGTGGCCACTGGAAATACTTCTGGACTTCAGGATGGCCATGATTCACAGTTTGAGGATGGGGAGTTGAGGGAATCTGATCCACCTTTTTGCTGGGATGATAGTGAATTAGAGGATGGGGTTGTTGAACGGTTGGACTATGGATCTGAGTTTGAGGAAAAAGGGTTCTCTGACTTGGATTGTGGAAAGGAAATGAAGGTTGTGAGAGAACCTAGTCCAGGAACTGATAATGTGATAAGAGTTGAAAATTCCACGACCGGAGATTCTCGAAGAGATGATTCAGCCAGCACTGGGACAAGGACCTTGAATGCGACCGCTGACAAAGACTGTTCATCAAAAGCTGGTTTATCAGTGCCATTGAGTATGGAGGAGTTGTCAAATGTTGAAGGGCCTGATGCTATTCGTTTGAAGGATGACATTCCACTTCAGAACAGGTGACTTCTGGATTCTTTCGCCTTTACATTGCTTAGAAATTTTTGCCCTTGTTCCTCTATTCCATTACGTGTATCCCACATGCTGATTGCTATCATATGTTTCGGTGCTGATAGTTTTGTTGGTGTATATTGTAGAGATGCAACAGGGGATACTTCCAAAAAGTTCTTGGAAAGGGACAGAATTACTTCTAATTTTTGTGCACAAAGCCCAGGCAAAGGTCAATTTGCAAATCATCCAGCACGTTACTGGGATGCTGATCAAAGATATTCTCCTTCCTCTTGGAGCCCTTATTGCTTTTGTCCACCTGGGCCAAGAAGTGCAATAGAGGGCCGTGGATGGGGTTCTGATTATTCAGAGCCTGAACATCCGTGGTTTTTCAGCTGCAACCACAGGCAATTTATGAACTCTTCTACTCGTGACAGGTATGAACATAGTATGAGGAGGTTTCCAGTCATCAGGAATTATAACTACACCATGGATACTAGAAGATTGTTGCCGGTTAGAGATTTTGTTCCCACTAGGAGTAAGTTTAAAAGGTATCAACAAGAGCTTGGCAGAGGCATTAGAGAGGAATACAACAGACTCATACCTGAGGAGACTCCTGAATGTCGTAATCATCCACCACATCGGCTGCCAAAGAGAGATAGAAGAAGCATATCTCCCCTTAGTAGAGGACGATGTCATTATGGGTTAGCACGCAGAAAATCTCCTCCAAGATCCAGGTGTCGTTCACCAGCTACATATGCATTGCAGAGGGAGCAAAATGTGGATTACAGATGTCAGAGCAGATCTCCGGTCTATGGATTAGATGCCAGACCAGAGAGACTTAAGTTGCCATTTCAGAAGCGCTTTGCTGCTACTTATGAAGACGGCTATAAGTCCTCATCAAGAAATCGTTTCTCATCACACCATAGTTCAAAATCGTTTGATGGGCGAAATGTTGCATTGCCAAACTATAGAGGAAGAAAATCACCAACAAAAATGTCTAATGAAAGTCGAAGGTTTAGTTATGCTAGTCCCACCCACAAGTCAGATTCCTACAATCAGTTTAGTCCAAGGAAGCATTCTAGAAAATTTCCTGAAATGGGAGATGGTGGTAGGTAAGTTGAATGTGAAAGGTGTAGATGATGGAAATAGACATAACAAAAGATGCGAGATGTTTCATTGGGTGGGTGATATGACACGGACGGTGCTGGATTTCGGTAACATAAAAGATTATTTTGTGGCTAATGACTCATAATTATGCTAACTGCTGCAGGATAACTGATAGAACTAGAGATGCACTTGGGAGAGTTAATAAAGAATAGTTTTTTTTTTTTTAAGTGACAGAAGCTGTACAGATTAAGTCACATGGTACTTGCCTTGTGCTGTGATATCTCAACAAAGGCAACCTTCAAATTCGTTGATTACACATGATGGGTTTTACGTAGTGTATAGGAGTTATTAATTGTTTATCTTCTTACCCCTTATGACTTGCCTAGGAATTTTTGCATTAAGAAGTTAGAAGTTGCTTCAATTTCTTGTATCTGTTTCATATGCTTGTTTTTTCCCATTGTCATCATCTTCACCCAGCCAACACCTGGTATTGTAATGTCTAACTGAGGTGCTTCATATATAAAAGATAAATAGAGATCTGCAAGGTTTTTCTGTGTGTCATGTTTTAGTTTCTGTGGTTTCTACCATTTCTAGCTTCTGTTGAACTGAAGGTCGAAGCATGGTAAAATAAATGTCCTGAACCTTTTTGGTAAGTTGGAAACCGGGAATTCTACCGAAATGGACAATTTGGTTTCATCATCTGTTGTCTATCGTGGAAGATATATAGTGAATCATATGGCAAAGTGATAGGGTTATTATAAGCAAGAATAATTATGACTGTAAATTAAGGTCCTGTCCAGGTATAGCTTAATAGAACCTGGAGTCTAGCACTCTTTTATCTTCCCCTCACCAACTGAAGCTTATGGACTCGAAATGGAGATTTCCTGATACAACAGATGAACAAATTTTAGCAACATCTTGCCTCATTCCTTTTGGTCCACTTGCTAGAACTCCCACACTCTTTCCCTCACATTTCATCAATCTATCTGCATAAGATTCAGTGGAGAAATACATGTCAGAATTTAGACTTTTAGAACATATAGGATCAAGAGCAGGTGGGATAGATGCACAACACCTTTCAGATTTGGTCTTCCGCTGAATTGCACATTTGTGACCTGTAAAAGAGACTGGTAATCTCCCATGTTCTCCAAATCCTTCTGTGTGTTGAATGGTTGTGAACCCATATCCTTAATCTGTTTAATTTCACTTGCCATCTGCTTCTTGTTCCAAATAAATGCCACAGAAGCAGTTATCACTATGGACGAACATATAGCTACCATGTTAAGAACAGATTTTGGAACAGCAGGATATATGGTATCGGTGTTATGGTCAATAGGGTATATGTAACATCGGATCAGAATGCCAATGATAAGCAAGAAGATGATGAAAGAAGCTGAAATTATTGCTCCAAGCCAGAGCCAACCGTTATGGCCGAGAATTGAATGAACTGGTGCATCAGAAGAAGCTGGCTTGAGCCATATGGTTCTGGAGGCCAACTGCTGACTTGTATTGATTTCTTTCTCTCTGGTTATGTAAGCTTCGATTTGTATCTGCAAACGAGATATGTCAAGTTTGGTGCTTGAAATTGGGAGGATGAGCTCAAGAACGGCGAGATCCACGTATTTCCTGAAAGCACAAATCAGGAGAATTCTTGGGATGGTCCTGTCAGGTTTTGTGTTGGCTGCAAAAATGACTTCTCTGATGATTGATATGAAAGGAGTTATGCCACTTCCTCCACACACCATTACAAGCATGTCGTGCCTGTCACAGATTTCCCTCTCATATTCAGTAAAAACACTTGCTTTTTCTATATTTTTAAGTTTGTAACTCCTTTCATGTTCCACAAATGTTAGTCCTGTCCGGGAATGTTCTGACAATTCACGGTTGAAAATGGAAAGAAGATTCTGGTTGGTTCTGAGCATATACGCACCTCATGAAATGGGTTGAAGGTGGTCCATAGGGTCCTTCCACAGAGAGCTCCAGGCGATCGATTGGTGAAGGGGACGACAGGATCTTGTATAATTCTGATGACCAACGTCCTTCACTTTTTATGATTATGCTTAGCTTGTCAGGATCTGTGTTGCTGTTGGAGGTAATTGTAAAGGGATGCCATTGTAGCCTGGAAATGCCAGGCACGTTTATGAATATACTGCTCATAGGAGTGTAGCTCAATCCTGGCAGAACAAACGATGATGTTCAGACAATGGAATTTAGCCACTACTCCGTTAAAATGGATCAAAAACTCACCTGGAAGCTTGGAAATATTGAGTTCTACACTTTCGCATGACAAAACTCGCGCAAAGACTAGGGCCACTTTCTGTTGAGATTGTAACAGTCTCAAGAATCGATCTATTAAAAAGAGATAGAAACCAGGAAGGATGATACAAGAACCATAGAAGCCAACATGGAACACGAAGAACACAACAAAGAGAATGTAGAAGTAGTGAGTGTAGAAGAAGAGCTCAAATAGTTTTCTTCTGAATTGTTTCAGGCTTGTAGGCCACATGACCAATCCTGCAAGCAGAGAAATTTCTCCTGCAACATTTGAAATAAAGAACTTGTCCCATTTGAGCATCTGCCAAGTGAAAACACAAAACCAACTTCTTAAGTTTCTTCTTTGAGAAATTGGAATTCAGTCAACTTGGAGTAAGTAAGATATGCAAAATAAGATCAGATGTATACTTGGAACACGAGATCTAACTCAAAATCTAGTTGTGGAATATCCATGAAAGCGAAAATAAGATCAAATATGATCCAACTCAAGTTTTGATCTTAAATCCAATCCAACCCGATAATGAATAAAACAGTTGAAGGAAAATAAAAAGTTTACCTCTGATATTTGATGGGTTTTGGCCCAAAAGAAAATGTAACAGAGGCCATGAGCAGTGAACAGAATCATGCATATGTGACCCATCCATATATGGTACTTGATGCTTGATTCGGAGGTCAGGCCCAGAAGTTGCAATATGGACGATAGTCTGGTAACTGGGAAGAAGAGTAGGGCCATACTTACGTATCCCACAAGGCCCAAAGTCAGTCCTACACATTCCAATTTATCCTCCCACCTGAACAAAATAGTGAAGGTCATAGAAACATAAACAAGGACTGAATATAATACTCAAAAAGACAAAACAGGTTGCTTCCAGGTCAAAAATGGTGGGATTGTGGAATCTATGAAAGATGTGCAATGTATGGAGGAGAAAGAAAGCCAGTGAGGAGAACTTTACACTTGTAATCCTTCACGTTCAGCGTCTTGGACGCTAGTTTCAAACATTCCGTGCAAGTAACAAGCTAAGGTCCACACTAGTAACCCGACAAACATGCCAAGAAACGTCAGCTCTATCCAGGACACGATTCCAAGGGGACCTCTCACGACAGCCGTTCGTTTCCACCACCCAAAACCTGAACCTGAAGCACCATTCTTACTGTGTCCATGAAAACATAGTCAGATTACAAGAGACTCATCATATAGAGCACACAAGTTTTAGCGCAGTAGCAGTACTTTACCTGAACCTATCGTCAGGAACTTTCTTTCCCAGATGGAGGTATATACAGGCCAGTGTAGCTATGAGGAGGGCAGGGAAAGTATAGATTAACAAGTACGAACCTGTAGAACAGCATCACAGAACTTATTCACTCGCCTCTTCAGGTTCTGAAAATAGACATTAATGGGAACTGGGAACTAAGAACAGGAACAGGAACTGAACCTTCTCCTCCCAAGTATGTGGACCTTGTTTTCGCACTAATCTTAGGAAACCAGTGTTGATAATATATGTGCATAGGCATCATCAACCAGATGATCAAGTACCCAAGAAAGATTACTGTTACAAGCAGCTTTATTCCTGATCGAATCGACTGGAAAAGAGTTGCTCCATTTGTATCACCACTTTCAGCTCCTGAAACCATCTCTCCCTCTCTCCTGCCTTTGTTTATGGAGCTACCGACGGGGACTTCTCTTGATTAGTGAATACTTTTATCGCCGCCTGTAATTGTATGGAAAAAATAAGAAGAAGACAAAATAATTGTCTTCCTACGTTACATTTTTTGTCAAGAAGTTTGTCATGACAGGGTTCAAGGGTCAACAGTAATCCATACCCGTGATTTAAAAATTTTAAACTTTTAAAACTTGTTCTTAATGGCTAAAAACCAAAGATTAAGTGAAACATAAATGTAACACTGTAACGAGAACTGGTTTCCAACCAAAGATCACGCATTTCAATGCAAGACGTACTCATGTTCACACAAAGTTTCACATCTTTTAATTTGTCCTTTTACTTTGTTATCAGATTCTGCAAGTACAGAAAAGAAGAGGTCCAAATTGATTAGGTAAGTGGAACTAATTTTGACCATGAACTTTATATCAAGATCGAATCTTCTTATGACGAGGGTCTGACAATAGGCTTATTCAATTAGGGGTTGATTTGGACAACGACGAATGACGTAAATGTGTAAACTCTTCACTTATTGTTTTCTTTTATAAAAGGTCTTGAATTTGAGTCCTTTAACAAGAGGAAAAAAGGGAAAATTTTCTTGTTGAAGATCTTTCAGCTCTATGGATAAAGTTCTTTTATCAAATCAATTAAGTACGTCTCGTTTTTAACAACATTATAAGAGTTGAAGTTAGTAAGAAACTTGAAAAATGTTAAGAACCTAATGTTAAGCAGGGACAGTGATTAATCAGCAGTTGATTAATTAAATATGTGACGATTTCTTATATATAAAAGTGTACAGAATAAATAAGAACTTAAAAGATTTTGGAGTTTCAGATTTACCTCCTCTAAAAATTTTGAGATAAGATTTTAAGGATTTAGGATTATTCCAACTAAGCTGGATACCTAATATAATTAAAAAAAACTAGAGGTTGATTGGCCAATGACCCAACATGTACAGGGCAGGTAGGGTCGGCCTAACCTAGTTTCTTATTTTTCTTAAAAAATTAAAAAATGATATTGTTTTATCGATTTGGATCAAACCATGGCCAAAGTTAATCAACTCGAGTTTGAGCAGTTGACTTTAGGGTTGTTCGGATTTTCATGCCTACTTATCACATTAAATGATTTATTAGAAATATAATATTCATAAATTGTGCATAGTTTATAATAAAAAGAGAAAAAAAATAAT
>JAOQMP010000007.1:31528194-31540749 GCA_027563575.1 Erythroxylum pedicellare
TTTTAAACAATAAAAAAATGGTCTCCCCCCCCCCCCCCCCCCCTTCTCTCTCTCTCTATATATATATTATGTACTTAAACACACAGGCATACGCGTATGTATCTATGTATGTTCCTTATGATATTGTATACCACTGCTAGATTTGGCTTTTGGGTTTTTCTTTGTCTTTTAATTATTTTTAAGGTTATTTACGATGTTGGTTCTACTCCTTTTATCTTATTAGAAGAAAAAGGAGAAAAAGATATGATCTTTGTTAGTCAAATGACTTGATTTTTAGCATTTCGATCGTGTTTATGTAGAAGCTAGAATTTTGTGAAGAGGGTACCTTGCGGCTCTATGTTTTATTGAGGTTTTCCCGATTTGTGTTTTGGGTTATACAGGGGATTTAATGCTAGTTTGTACTTTCTTGTTTTGTAGTAGCTCAAATCTTACTTGTTCTTAAGCTTGTTGACTTTGTCATGTCATCCCTAGATAAGGTAAATGTTATTTTCTCAAAATATATGTTCCTGCAAATCGGAATGGTGATGTGTAGCAATCGGAATAGTAGATTAGCATAGTCACCGATTAACAAGCACAATATTGAAAAATGGTGACCAGCTTTGCTGCATATCAGGTATTAGTATAACTTTGCAACATATAAGATATATTTATTCTACTATTTTCTTACTTTGTTTCTAAACTTGCACCATATAATGAAGAGTTATATATATATTTTTACTAGTTTAACGTATTTATTCTTTCAACCTGCATCACTATTATCCTGTCACATCTGCACATGAGTTTACTGGAAATAACCTCTCTATTATGTAGGGGTAAGGTTGTGTACTATCAGACCTTCCCAGACTTCGCTTCATTGCGGGACTTCAGGGTATGATGATGATGATGACCTTAAATAAATTTTATATGCATAAATAATTTTTATTACAAAATAAAATATAGTTAAAATTAATAAAAGTGTTTTTTATTTTTATGTTGTCAAACAGTCTAATATATGAAGCTTTTTCAAAAAATTTATTTTTTTAATTAACAGTCAAACAGTCAACTGACTTCTTAGAAAAATTCTTCTAACAGAAGCTCTATTGACAAAAGCTCTACTGATATAGGCTCATCCAAATAGACACTTAATATTGGTCATCCAATCGTGCTTCTAAATTCCTTGGGTGGTATAGGAGATCAAATTGGCTTTGAATAAGGAAGAAGGTTTCAATTCATTAGCTATAGGTCAAGTGGAGTGACAAATAACTTTAAGGACTAAATGAGAAATTCACACACATTGTTAATTAATTTAAGTAATTAACTCTTGCAAGGCCCGAAAACCCGCTCTCTCAAGGCTTATTATTGAAAGATTTCATAAGCTTAAGCGTTATAGTGAAAAAAACTTTTTTTGATTCATGTGATCTAACAACGTCATGTACTTCTGGCTTCTGTTTTTCACGAATGCCCTCTAATCAAGGAAATCCCGAATGACACATTAAAAACTAAATTTTCAAGAAATTTAAATTTGGTTTATAACAATTTTAATTTTTTGATTAGCGTACCCAACTCTTTGATATTTATAATTATATATATATATATATATATATATATTAAGACTTACTCATAATAACAAAATTAAAAGCAATAATGATGATTATTAAGTAACGTTATTTTGTTTGATTATTTTTTATAATTATGAAACTTTGTAATTAATATAATTCAAATTCACACTAGAAAATTTGTTAAATATATCCAGTAGTTTATAAATTATATATTTTAAATAAATAATTTACAATCAAATCACTCAATATTAAGTGATTAATTCGTTTTAATCCACTTTAATAAATTCAATCGAGGCTTTTAAATTGGTAAGAGTATATTAAAAATATATAGAAAATGTCTAAATTCAATAATTAATCTCTTTTATTCAAAACTTGGATGGATCGTCTTGACCCAAATGCTTAACACATTCAAAGTCCATCATACTTTATGAAGTGGGCTTTTCCAATAACCTCTTCTTTTATATACACAAGCACAAATATTCTAAATCCCAAAGTCTTCTTCCTCAAATGATCTTCCTCTTGGCTATGGAGTAGGGTAAATCATCACTCTCACACTCACCCACCATTCACACACAAACTTTTCTTTCAATGATGTCTCTTAGGCCAATCCCAACTTGCTCAAAACCATCATTGCTTCACTCCTTTACACCATTCAAACATTTCACTCCCAAAACCCAAACCCTAAGACCACATCACCATTTCACTACCCAATCGCTTCTCCAATACAATAGGAAGCCTGAACTATCCGGCGAGACCCCACGCGTCGTCGTGATTACTTCAGGTAAAGGTGGCGTTGGCAAGACCACCACCACCGCCAATGTCGGACTCTCCTTGGCTCGCTTCGGCTTCTCCGTTGTCTCCGTCGATGCCGACGTCGGACTCCGAAACCTTGACCTTCTACTCGGGCTTGAGAACCGCGTAAACTATACGCTCGTGGAGGTTCTGAATGGTGATTGCAGGCTTGACCAAGCTCTGGTTCGAGACAAACGTTGGTCGAATTTCGAGCTTTTGTGCATCTCAAAACCCAGGTCTAAGCTTCCATTGGGATTCGGCGGTAAAGCACTGGTTTGGCTTGTGGATGCACTTAAAGCGAGGCCCGAAGGTTGCCCAGATTTCATACTCATTGATTGTCCCGCCGGAATCGATGCAGGGTTTATCACCGCTATAACGCCGGCGAATGAAGCAGTGCTCGTGACGACGCCGGACATTACTAGTTTGAGAGATGCAGATAGAGTTACAGGGTTGTTGGAATGTGATGGGATTCGGGATATAAAGATGATTGTGAACAGGGTTAGGACAGACATGATCAAAGGTGAGGACATGATGTCTGTGCTTGATGTTCAGGAGATGTTGGGATTGTCTTTGTTGGGTGTGATTCCTGAGGATTCCGAGGTCATCAGGAGCACAAACAGAGGTTACCCACTTGTGTTGAATAAGCCTCCTACACTTGCTGGTCTAGCTTTTGAACAATCTGCTTGGAGACTTGTGGAGCAGGACACCATGAAAGCTGTTATGGTCGAGGAGGAGCCCAAAAAACGTGGGTTTTTCTCCTTCTTTGGTGGATAGGTATTGAAATGGAGCGTAGGATTGCTAGTTTCAGGTAATTGTTTGTGGTTATAACTCATAAAGAGTATTACTTCCAAGTTGTGTATAGTTGGTTATTGTAAGTTTGTGTTTGATTCCAAGTTCCTCTAGCAGATAGCAACTTTTCTAGCATCAATTTAATAGTGAGACATGTATCATGTACCTTGCTTCCAAGTTTTGATGAATTTGGTTCAAGTGTTTTCCTTTCATGTTGGGGAAAGATTGCCCTTTTGTTTCTGAATAACTCTTTGAGGTTTAATGAACCGACCCATGCCTCTTTTTCTCCATGAGCCTTTTTGGCCTATGTAAAGAATATAGTCAATCTTGATTCAGGTTCTAAGAATTATTTGATTTGTCTGATTTTGGTGTGTAAGTTGATAATAACCACCGGCAAGTGCCTTGAGTTTGCAGAGAAACTGAGAGGTCTTTCCTGATGCAATTTCAGAATGGAAAAAAGAGGAGGAAAATCCCTGCTTTTTTGGTTCAGGACTTTTTTCCTCCCTAGATATTACTGCAGACAGCATAAAGAATCACTTGGAATGTTTATATTCAAAGAAATTGTGAGCTCCTGAACTCTGCATTCTGATCTCTTAATTGACATACTTGACACATTGCAGCTCAAGCGAGATTGTCAGTGTTGAAATACTTGCAAACTTCGTACAAAAGTTAATACAAGCAGACGATGCTCCCTGTATAATACTCTCAGGTTTGTCTGGTCCCGCATGAACCGAGCTAAGTTTAATCAGGCGGACCTGAAACTTTTCCGGGCTCAGGCCTATGCTAACGCCACTATGAACACACATTATGTAAATATGCTAATAAGCCAAGCTCAGTTTGAACAGGCTCGTGCCAACCCTACTATAAACACAAATTGGGTAAATATGCTAATAAGCCGAGCTCAGTTTGATCAGGCTCGGACCTGAAAATTTTCCGGGCTCAGGCCTATGCCAACCCTACTATAAACACATTAGATAAATATGCTAATGAGTCAAGCTCAGTTTGATCAGGTTTGGACCTGAAACTTTTCCGGGCTCAGGCCAGGCATAATCATATCCATTGCAAGTTAAGTTGTCAAAGTCACTATAGTGTTAGAACAATCTATCAACTTAGTTTGCATAATGAATTAAAATCTAGCTTAGTTTAACTCATTATGTAGGAGAAACTGATTTACCTGTTTGTTATTGTGGGATCCAATTGAAATTTCCAATTTCCCTTTTGCCTAAACTTTCCTTCATTTTCCAAGCAACCAAACAGACTGGGCTTTGTGGCCTCTTTGGGCACCTCTTTTGATCACCATTGTTGGGCAGTTCGACAATTGACAGACTATTCAACTCCTTTTGTTGGGCCTAAAAACTCAAAATTGCCCTTAGCTTTCAACCGTTCTTTTTCCTGGATGTATTAATCCCTTTTAGGTAAAGAAGCTGAAGGATCATCAGTAACTGATATCGTCTAATCTGATTTAGACGATTCAAAATTAATAAATTAAAATTAAAAAATGTACACAAGTTTGAGTGTTTGAATTCGATCTTGACTTTTCATGCTGAAGACTGTCCGAGTTACCTGAATTCCCTACCCTTGTTAGGCTCCAAGTTTTGACTTCTGAATTTTTAGTTGAGATGCCAACAGATCGACAGGGTCCCAGGTTCCATTTTCAGAGTTTTTATAGGATAATGTCGGATGGTCGGTCCAAATGTCGCCTTAGAGTCGCAGGGGGAAAAGTTTCTTCTGCTAGGGATAAGATATTCCATGGTCAATGACATTAGAATCTCACAAAACGGACCATTCTTTATAAAAGTAAACTGAATGCAGATAGACCAGTTAGGTCTTGACCTGTCAATCTTTTAATATTCCTCAGGATAGACTTCGGAAGCACCCTGTATCTGATATGATTGAAGTACTACTCTGCATGCGGACTGTTTCAATGGTTATCTTTAACCCTATTTCAACTCGAAACTTGAATGCCTTATGCCTCTTGATGCCAACTCATGTATATTTTCAACATTAGATCTCAAGTTGGTATACACTTATTTTGTAAATTAAGAAATTATTTTATTAAATTGATTAAGACCGTTTGAATTAAATTATATATATATATATATATATTAAACTCAAACTAAATTTAAAATTTTAATTTTAATTAACTTAATTTTGATTTTTTAATATGGAATTAAATCTAATCCTTTTTTTTATTTACACTTTTTGGATATGACCATAAAGTTAACTTTCGGTGCCTTTTCGATTAAACAATGAACTAAGTAACGAAGTGGAATACATACTTGTTGAATTGAAGGATGGTATTTGATTGATTGCAATGTCAATTCCTAAGCGCCAAATAAATCCAAAAAGCTTCTTCAAAGGTTAAGTATTAAAAGATAGTTCGACCAACTCAATGCGAAAATTTAAAGAGGGACATTGATGAACACAACCTTTTTGTGTATGTTTACAAAGAGACTATCTTTGTAAGTACTTGTTTGGTTAAAATTTTTGAAAGTGAATACGTATTTTTTTTACCACAAAAATTATTTTTAAAAAAAATGAATATTTGATTGTAAAATAAAAAGGTACTTTTTAGTAAATATAATTTTTTTGACAGCTAAAATACTGCTTTTTAATAAGCTCAAAATTAAAGCTTCTAAAAAAAGCATGCCAAAAAGCTTTCAAAGATTAAGTATTAAAAGATAATTCAATCGACCCAATGCATAAGATTGTCCGCTTTTGCGAGAATTTAAAGAAGGGTCTTAATGTAAACAACCTTCTTTTGTATTTCTACACAGAGGTTGGCTTCGTTTGATAGACAGCCTTTTCGCTGATTGGTTGTCTATGGCTGTTTGACTTTTCAAACAGTCACAGTCATAAAAGTTGTTTTGTGAAGAGCTTTTTTAATGGTTGTTAATTATAAATAGCTAAAAAAAATGCTCCTGTGTAGGAGCATTTTTGTTAATAAGCTAAAATTTTTACTATTAAAAGTCAATTTTACCCTTTATGTAATTATAAGTTAGAAATAAATATTGTCCTTAAATGAAAATGAAAATAGAAAGAATTGTATACATTTTTTTATAAATGATGAAACAGTACAGATAAACATGACTTCTTTAAAATCTAAATTCTTATAAGAATATTCAACAAAATATTAAGATATATAATATTCATATCCTTATAATTTTTTTGAAGTCATGTCCTTATAAGTCATTTTACATATAAATACTTAATACTAAATAACTAATTTTACCAAACATCTATAATAAATAGCTAATACAATCTACTAGTCAAATCAACTAATAAAATCAGTTATTAGTTAACAGCTGATAAAATCAATTAATAGCTAATTTCAGTACCGTTGTCTTTGTAATTTAAACATGTAACTTTTTGGTTACTAAGTCACTAATTTTAAACATGTACTCTAATATTAAAAAAATGTATATAATAAACTATTAACTTATTTAATAAAATAATAATTTAAATACAAAGGTTTTAAATGGAGGCAACTAGTCAAGACAAGGTCTTCGTTTTCTGTTAATTGTCATCATTACGGTAACTCTTCTTCCGCGGTCAACTATTCTTTTACTAAATGGGTTCGAAAATACGAGGTTGATGATTACACGTGTACACACAAGGTCAGCCGGACCCCTTAAATAATATTATTTATTAAATTGTAAAATAAATAAATAATATTATCAGTGGCTTGAATGTGGTCACCGGTATCTCTTCCCCCAACAAGTAAACGACATTACACCTCAGCGTAATCCAACACTCATCAAGATATGGATAACTTTGGCGATAGGACATTGGTCCATTACATGTACACATTCTTATCCTTTGTCCATTCTTTAGATGAAACAAAACCTCAAATGTAAACTCTCTTGTCGTGTATTGATAATTCAGAAATCGGTCGTACCATGATGTCTACGTTCGAATTTTGAGCATATTTAAAATTTTTAATTTAATTATTAATTTAAAAAATTTAATTTGTTTACTGTAAACTTAATTAAAAAATATATAAAAATATTTCATGTCATTTTTAAATTGAGTTTAAGTTATGAAGTATAATAATAAATTGGATCGACCTTTACTTACCCAGACTTAAGCTCAATTTGAGCTCAACTTGAAGTTTAATTATAATTAGGCCTAAGATGTATAATTCGAGTTTAACCTGATTTAAACAGTTTAAAGTTTGATCGAATTTATTTCAATATTGAGCACCAAATTAATTGGGTTTAGGCTCAAAATAAATTTTTTTAAAAAAATTTGAACAAAACCTAAAACTCAGTTTGATCGAGACAAACTTAAACTTATTCGTTAGAACATTTTTGTGAATAAAATTTAAATTTAATTAAATTGATTAATTTTGAACTAAATCAATTTTGAATTTTTTTTATCTCTATATAAAAATATATAATACACACTATCCTATATTTTAACAACGTTGCTTTACATGATAATTAAACAAAAATTGGAGCCTAATTAGATCTTAGCCTTTATATGACCTACTCCTCCTATTGATCTCCTTTTCCAATTCTTCCATGGCTCCAACTTCCTCAAGTTCCTGGACCACATTAGACAACATCTTTAGTCCCACACGACAAGTAATGTACTTTGCTAGTTTACACTTGAAGGGCTAAAAATAAGTGACCATAAACAAAAGAACTAGAGACCCACCTTAGGTCCAAGAAACAAGCCGTAAGGGACACCCTCGAATTTGTCTGAGTGGTGGAGCTGAAACAGAGGATGAAAACGACAAGCAAGTTGGCAACTAAGACTCAATTCTGTAATGAAACAAAATATACTTAGGAGTTCTTGGTTGGTTAAGGATATAGGAATAAATTATAACAAATTTTTATGTTTTAATATTTTTAACAAATCAACCTTTATCAACGGTGGTGATAGTCATTCATTCCTTTTAGTCAATCACCATAATTATAACGATTATATCTATTTTTATTTTTTACTATATTCATTTTTATTCTTATTACCATTCTTCCATGCGAACTAACTGCCCCCTTACAAGCAAACGGAATAGTAAATGGTAATTTGATCACGGACCCGATTTGTAATTTAATTTACTATTATTTCTAATTAAATCAAATTTAATTTTTTACTAATTAAAAATATCAAAATTGAGTATAAATTTAAATCCAAATTCAATAAGATTTAACTTTAGTTTGTAATTTTAACATCTATTGAAGATTTATTTTTTGTTATATATATATATTAAAAGGATTGATAGTGTTACCTGGTGCGCTGCAGCTACCCTTCTTAAGTAAGGCACGTTGGCAATTGGACCCACTGGAAATCTCCTAGGAACTAGACCGTCGTGGACAAACATGTAGGCCATACCATAAACTGTGATTCCAAGGCCCTGCAAGAAGATGATTTTAACGTCCCGTTTAGTATTACTAAACCGAAACTGATCTTAAACTAAGCCGAATCCATAAAGCTTGGAAGACTAGAGCACTCACTGCGCCGAAACAGAGACCGGGAACAAGGCCCTTGTTGAAAAGTCCATAAGCGAGAAGGGTAATAGCTGGAACTGCGTTAATTATGGCGAACACGTCGTTTAGCTCGAACGGCCCTTCTCTGGGCGGTGATGAGACTGCAAGAAAGTGCTGAGCTTGATTGAGATTGAGATTGAGATTGAGATTGAGCTAGTCAGGAAGTGCTGAGCCTTTAGTTATGAGTCTTACATTTTCATGGATGTGTTTGTGTAGTCAAACCTCGTGCATATGCCACAGAGAAGCGTGCCAGAGAGCTCGATGAGCCCATCTAGCCCAGAACTCCATGCCCACCTGAAACCAGAAGGAACCAAACGCTATTAACTTACATCTCAAATCCCAAGAAAGTTTTGAGAAGAGAAGAAGGAAACAAATGTAATGTAACTCACAGCAGCACCAACTGCGAGAGCAAATGTACCAAACATTTCGGGAAAAGGCACCTCTCCTCCCTGTATTGTCATGACGAATCCCAATTTTAGAATGTGTGGTTAGCAATCCTGAGAAGGTAAAGAAGTTTAAAGTTACCTCCATTTGCCAATGAAACCTGTAGTAAACAGCCATAACAGCCATTGAAGTAATCCCAAAACTGGACATAACTGCAGCGACCAAGTATGTGAACCTCTCCGATCTCTTCCTGGCCAGCCTCTCCTCGACACGAGGAGTCAAGATCTGGTTATTCGCCTTCTCAGGCACTTGCCCTTCGCTAGTTTCGATCTGGGTATTTTGTCCCGGGTCCTGGAGGATGACACAGATAGCGAAACTGGGTTTTCTTCGAACAGAATAAAATAAATTCCGGTGCCTAACCGAAGAACGGAAGAGTGAAACATGTAGGGGCTTTGGGAGTAGGATGGTGACCGGAACATAAATAAAAGGCTTTGAAACAGATGTAGTTGATAATCCTGCCGCCATTGGAGGCGGATGGATCGTGCTCTGAAGAGCGAAAACGCAAGAGCTAACACAGAGAAACCTCTGAAAACTCAAAATGCACGAAGACCACAAGTTTCTGTTTTGTGGGGTTTCTGTGACTTGTGAGTGGAAATACTTAAAGAGAAGATCCTCCTATGAACAGACACTGCACTTAGACATTTATTGCATTATTGCCACTGGTTAATTTGCTTTTCCTTTTCTTTATGACTGTTGCAAAAATGATTAGAAGGAAGATAAATTGGGAAACTTGTAAGGTGTACCATTATTAATTGTAATAATAAAAATTAATGTCTCAACAAAAAAGGAAAATTAAAACTAAATATTATAAAAATCGGATCCAAAATTAAACTGATAAGATAAGACGTTTAATATTTAAAAGATTCAATCAGTACTATAATATCGTAAAACTAGTTAAAGATTAAATAAAATTAAAGAATTTAAAAAATGATTAAGAATAATATTCTTACTTATAAAAAATTTAAAATTTAATTAAAAAATAAACTGTTAAATAAAAATTAATTAGTTTATAAAAACTGATTAATTTATAAAAACTGATCGATTAATTAATAAACTGATCAATTTTTAATAAAAAATTTACTAAATTGAATTGAATCGAAAAGTTGATTGGTTCAAAATTTCCACGATTACACTAACAAGTAACAAAACGAGTTCAGTTTAAAAAGAAACAAAATAAAAGGAAAAAATGCCATTAATTTTCAAATTAATCCGAAATTTGCCACAAAGTCACAAGTCTTCAATTCAAGAATGGAAATGGACAATATCTTACCATAAAAGGCAAAACAAAAGAAAAGGTTGGACTTTGACAGATATTAGACAGCAAACACTGGTGATTTTCCATGAAAATCAATGATTGAATGTGGAATATCGAGATTTACACACAATATGGAAGTATTTTGATATTTTCACATTATCATCGCACCCTTTTGTTAAATTTTTCGGTTTCAGAATCGACCAAACTCTCCTATAATACCACCATTTTCAGTTTAAACAGAAAAGAATTCTCCAAGCAATGGAGGTGTGTACCAAATCCAGGCAATTCGCTGTGAGTATCATGTTCAGGATAAAATATTGAATATATAAAGATTGGTTCTTGTTCTTTGACAGGTTTTCAGGATTATTTCAATCATATTCTTATTGGAATCAATTGCTTGGAAAGTAGCAGAAAGCCGATTTATCAGGAAAGAGGAGACTATAAGCTTTTCTGCAATAAGCTGTCGTAAACACATTGCACTTCTGACAGATTTTGGAGGTGTTGGTGATGGAAAAACATCCAACACAAAGGTATTTCAATCAGCGATTACACAGCTAAGCAAATACGCATCAGATGGTGGAGCACAGCTTATTGTACCAGCAGGAAAATGGTTAACAGGGAGCTTTAATCTCACCAGCAATTTCACTCTTTTTATTGATAAGGATGCTGTTCTTCTTGCTTCAGAGGTATTGCAAGTCCTTTTCTGTTCTTATTTTTCCAGGGAGGATGGAAGCATAAATAGTTAGGTTTTCTTGAATCCTTTTGTTATCCTTTGAACATTACAGTTAAAAACTAAAGTAATCAAGTAGAGTTGTTCCATTTCTAACACGAGAAGAGAGTTGCATTAGCAGCAAAACTACAAATATAATGATACGCCAGGGTTAGCAATATATCAAGTCCTGAAACCCCACCCATTAGGTGGAATTTTTACTAGGCTTTAGTCTAGCCTGAGTCCCATTAAATCGGGCTTTGTCGGTTGCCTTTAGGTTAGGCTGGGTCGGGCCTTTTTTGCAAAGTCAGAACTTGAATGAACCTCTGGTTCCATATGAAGTGAAAAACGTGTGTTTATGGGCAGGATGAGGCAGAATGGCCTGCTCTTCCGGCATTGCCCTCTTATGGTAAAGGAAGAGATGCCCCTGCAGGAAGGTTCAACAGTCTAATTTCAGGGACAAACCTCAATGACGTTGTGATCACCGGTAATCTATCTCTAGACCCTTTAATTCAAAAGGTTCATTCGTGACAAGATTTTGACATTTTCATGGCTTGTTTTGTCAGGTAACAATGGCACAATTGACGGCCAAGGTGCCATCTGGTGGGACAAGTTTCACAAGCAAAAACTAAACCTTACCCGACCATATCTAATCGAGACATTGTATTGTCATCAGGTTCAGATATCAAACCTCACTCTGATCAACTCTCCTTCCTGGAATGTTCATCCCACATACAGCAGGTGCAAGCTACCTACATCAGATCTTGCATAACCCTACTATTTCCTTGTAATGTGTTCTTGACAGAAAATCTGAAACATGACAGTAATGTGTTGATCAAGGGTCTGACAATTCTTGCACCTGTGGATTCCCCTAACACTGATGGGATTAACCCAGGTTAATTTCGATCAAATTTGTGTCAGGTTCTTGGCAATACAAAATTTTCACTAAAAACTCAAGTGTTTCATTCACCATTTCTTACCAAACTCATCAAGCAATGTCAGAATTGAGGATGTTAATTCTTTCTTAAATGATAAATTGTAGGATCTTAGAATCTAATAAGTTTTCACAATAACATAAGCGTACCTTGATCCATTGTATTTTCGATACTTTCTGAACAGATAATTTTCAATAATCTTCAACAAGATTTTCTTAGATTGTGTTTTCTCTCTCTTGGCCTTTGTTTCGTTATTTTCCGTATATGTTTGATGGAGAGATAGATGAAAGACTTTATAGGTAGAGAGAGAAAGGAAGTAGTTATCCATTTAATATTCAAATGACACCTCTTTTCATTATCCTTAATTTTACGTTCCATCAACGTAAATACATCATATTATTTATTTTAATTAAACCTAATATCTCTTATTCAAATAACTAAAGGGATTTAATATACTTAAATGATTAAACCAAAATATATGGGTCACATAACGAAATTATCTAACAATCTCCCACTTGACCAAGTAACTTAATCATGGTTTAACAATATAACATAATATGCATATAATAAAACTTAAATCCCCTTTATTTTCTTTAGGCGC
>JAOQMP010000007.1:31559140-31574645 GCA_027563575.1 Erythroxylum pedicellare
TAGGTAGTCTCCATAATCAACTTGTTGAATAAATAATAATGCTTTAAAGTCCTTCTTTTCATTTTGCCTCAACCGAGCCTCTTCATCTATATTAAGATATCCTTTTCAACTCAGTCATAATAAATATTGATATTTAAATAAAGTTTTCATTTTATGCTCCATAATTCAAAGCATTCACCTTTAGAGATAGGAATTTATGGTTGAGAAATATCCATAGAACAATCATTTGTGGCCACGAGTTTTATACCTAATTAGAAAAGAACTTGGCTTTGATACCAAAATGTCGGTTAGAGTGCAAAATTAAAGAGTTAAAAAAGTACTTAATAGAAATCCAAAAATGAAAGTCTTTTAAGTTGAAATTATAAAAAGCATCAACTTACTTATTTAACATGCCTTTAAATAGGTATTGCCTAGAAACAATCTGATTGAATTATTAACAAAAACATAATAATATCGAAACTATAAAATAGAGATTAAGGAACTAACAAGTCAACTAACTAAAGATCAAGTTTAAGAAATATTTGATAGCAGTAAAATTTGAATCATTTTTCAACAAAAAGAAATTATCTAGTAGTAGACATTTGATTATTGATTCAGTAGACCATCCACTTAATATAGTATGCATACACTCTCTCTAAATGTGTTTCAAGAAGATAACTATGAACTAAATGTAATAGTACTCTCACCTTAATCATTTTCAATGAGTTACCACAACTAAAGTTTAAATTTCATGCCTTATAAATATATAATAACTCAATAGAACTTGTAGATTATATGATACGCTATTGCAAATTTATATACTTATATGATGCACAAAACATCATGCAATGTAAAGCCATTTAATCTAAATTGGTTAGAGTGGTAAGGGGTTAGTTTCAAACTATACCTCAGAAGTTCAAGCAATTAAGTGCTCATTTCGAATTACACTTCTTAAGTAATAAATCAAACATTGATTTTCAATGACTATTTTTGACACCATTCAAACAAAGAGCAAAACGCTTCGACAGTATACGTAAAGGTTAAGTATGAAAGCCACATAAATTATAAACATCAATAATTACATAATAATAGTAGCATACAAAAGGGGGTTGCAGAGGCTTCAACTGATGTGGAAGTCCTTAATCATGAATAAAGCACATAGTTTCAAAGATATAACAAAGGTTTCATAGATTTATCAACTTAAAGGAAGTCGAGTGTTTACTAAACTAACACATTCAAGATCAAAATAGTGATAGAATCTGCAAGGTGTATATTTGAATAGAGAAAAGATAATCCCAAATATGGAATTGAATGTGTTTATGCCCTTATTATCAGTAAGTTAGGCAACTCTCATGTAATACATATTCTTTTATTGTAACTAACTTTTATTTATGCTTTGTGACAAGTTTAAACGTGCTTTAATAGTGATTATGCTAACAAAGATTAGGTCAGATGAATTCCAAAGTTCAATATTAATTGATGACTTATCTAAAAGGTAATCATACAGATAAAGATTACTAGAATAAATTCTAAAGTATATAGCTAAATACATACTTATTTTAAAGGTGATTGCGCAAATGAAGATAATGTAAGATAAACTTAAATTCTATGGATAAATGCAAACTTGCCTCAAAGTCTCTCATGTAAGACAAATTTTAGAGTTCACGATTAAATGCAAAACTAAGATCATATAAGAAAAACAAACTCCTTAGTTTAAGGCTAAAACATAAGTTATGCAAATCCAAAAGGTAAAATATATGATTAAAGGTATAGATATGCTTCAATTGGTAAACAATCGTGAAAAAATAGTTCATATAATGAATAAATGATTAGTTAAACATCAAATAATTTGAATTTATCAATCAAGAAATCTTTTAATACATAAACAAAACCTAATATAAAAGATAGGTTAAATTTATTATAATTAAAGGTATTTGCAAAGAATAAAACATGGTATTGGTCTTAGAGAATGAAAGAGAATCAATTTATATGCAAATGTTTTATAGAAGAAGCCATATAGGTCATTAAAAGACACCACATATACAAGCATACAGGAGAAAATCATTAAATGTGAGAAAAAGCCTCATCATTGGGGTTAGTGTCGCAGACTCAATTCAATAAACTTGAAATAGCTTTATAAACTTATTCTTTAAAAGTTGTCAAACTTTTTACTGAGTCTCGTTCTCTATTAAAACTTACCAGACAAATGATATTCCATAATCCAAAGTTGAATCCTAAATTCTAATCCTGCATGCCTTGATGTTATCCTTTAGTCTCTCTTTACTTTCTTTATTGTTGATTTCCCCTTCCCCACTCAACTTTCATTTTCTTGTTAACTAGATTTTACTTTTCTTTCCTGCCTTTTCCAAAGGCTATCTTTATTCTTTTTTCTGGTATGGAGATAGTTGAGAAAGTTGTTGCTTTTCCTAGTACTATGGCATCTCTTTCTCTCCTCTACTTGGCTCTGACTCTAGAAACTCCTCCATATCATTTGCTAATTTACTTCCTATATAACCAAGCTACTACTTCTTTCTAGAATGCCTCTTCAACTCTGACTTTTTCTTCCTCTCTTTGTAATCACTCCAAACTGTAAAATTTCTCACCTCTTCCTAACATTACTTTTGTGCCTTAACTTCATAGTCTTAAAGTGCCTCCCCCTTTTAGGATATCTCTTACTTGCTTTCATCCTGCTCTTTCTCTCTTGTTACTTATTATTATGGTAAAACTACTATTGTAGTGCTTAATAATCCATCTTTGAAGACAACTTATGAGCATTTTAGGACTTTTATTCCTTCTGCTCCTTCTCTAAACCTACTTAGTAAATCTTGGAACCAAGTGGTTAGGGATTATAAACCAAGAGATAAAACTTAGATACATTCCCCGAGCAAGTGCTCAACTTCCATTATTATTTCTCCCTTCTAGAAGTGCATAACATTAGAGAAACCAAACGAAAAACCACTTTGGTATTTTTTCTGTAACAAAACACCCTTATTCCTTCAAATTAAGGTCTAGGCTAATAAGGAAAAGTGGGATTTGTGCAAATACTCATAATTAAAGAAGATTATTTCCTTTTTAAGTTTAGTGACATACAGAGAATGATTGTTGTTTAGAATAAGGTCCTTTTAGAATGGTAAGCTTCTATTCCTCCTTAAATGGCATCTTGGTATGAAGTAAACAAAAATGACTTTATGAATATCCCTTTTGTGGATTTATTTTTATAAAATTCCTTTGGAATATTAGTCAGCCATATGTATTTGTTATCTTGTAAGTGTTTTAGGTAGATCAATCAGTTTTGATGAGCATATCACAAGTTTTAAGAAGAATAGGATATGCCAAGGTTTGCTTGAGGTGGTTAGAGACATTAAACTACATTATATATTTTAATTACAAAGGCTTAGGCTATTTTTGGTTGAATGTAAGATTTTTAATAGAATGAAATGGTTTATAATGGAATGGAATGTAAATAGATATAATATTAGAAAATTATTGTTTGGGAGGGATGGAAGGGTTTATAATGTAATATAGTGAAATGTTATTTATCATTTTACATTATTACTAGGATGGAATGGAATGTAATGTGAAACCCTCCCCTTCCATCATATTCCATTTCATTTTATTATAAACACTCCTCCCAAACTATAGAATAATATTAAATTTCATTCCATTCTATTAATAACCACCCATCCAAACATAGCCTTAATAAAGAGAAATGGTTCATGACTTATAAAATCTCCTCCATTTATCCTTAGAAACCTTATCAAATAAACTAAGTTAAGATTGGAGAAAGAAAGGAAGTGCCAAAAATCCAATAGTTTAACCTAAGGTTACTTTCTATTAAGGTAACCTAGCAAACATAACTTCCCTATTTATAAATCCTCTAAACTTACCATGTCCCTCACCCATTAACACTCTTATTGAAAATTAAGGGAATGATATAAACACATTTGTTAATAAAGCAATGAAAAAAATTGAGGAATGGACTCCTATACTTTCTCATAATCACTCTTCTAATAGCGCTTGTTCACAATACTATGATGTTCAAAACTATTATAGAGGCTAAGCTGAAGAAGAGTCTAGAAACTTCTAATAAGCTCATCTTTACTTTGGCTTAGGCTTTTAATGCAAGTAAAAAATTGAAACTTTCAAACATGTATTAATTAGGAAAGCAAGAAGAAAATTTAAGGGAAAGGTCTTACATACCCCTACTTCTTAATAATCATTTCTTGAAATGTCAGATGCTTGAATGGCCAAAGTTGTAGGCAATCAATGATTACCTTCTGAAAAAAAAAGCCTTCTATGATTGGCTTATTGAAAACTAAGATTAAGAAGCAATATTTTAATAAGGGATTTTAGTTCCTTAGCAATAAATGATTTACTTTATTTAACCATTGAACTCACTATAATGGGAGAATTATAATGGTTTATAACCTTTAATATTATCATCATTCTCCATACTCAGCATTCTAACCAATTCTTAATCCTCAGGTGCTTTTATTCTCCTATTAAGGAAGTTATTAACATTACATATATCTATGCAGCAAATTTGGCATTTCAAAGATAGTAGCTTTAGGAAGATTTGAAGCCTCCCTACAACTCTATCAATGGGTTATGGGTAGTGATGGGAGACTTTAATTGCATCTTACTTCACAAAGAAGGAACGATTTAAGCTTTTATCTAGACAATATGATAATGATTTCAGAAAGTGTTTGGGTATTAATAGTCTTACTGATCTATGCTTCAAAGGAAACTTCATCACTTGATTTAATAAATAAGAAGGAAAATAACTCATCAAGAAAAAGCTTGTGGTTAATCAACTCCTCTTAGATGTCTATTTTTCCTAATAACTCTGGGTTCTTCAATGCTCCTTTTTTCTAGGATCAATATCCCTTTGAATTCCGTATTTTAACTCCCATAAAAAGATTGAAAATCCCTTTCAAATTCTTCAATTTGTTAACAAACTTGAGGGTTATGAGGAGGTTACAGTGAAAAGGCTCTCTATACACTTTGAAGGTTAAGAATCATACAAACTTATGAGGAATCTTCAATGTGATGAGCTTAAAATACTTCATAATAATTGTAACTATTGCTAAGAAGGATCTCTACTTAACTCAGGAGAAGCTATATGCCAAGTCTAATGACTCTTCACCGAAACATCATATGAAATATGCTTTTTGTAAATACGTGTTTGCTATGAATATTCATAATTCTATAATGAAACAAAAAACTAGAGTTTTTTGGCTAAAAGAGGGGGATATTGAGTTAGCATATTTATTTAAAGATATTCAAGCAAGAAGGAACTCTAATAAGATTTGTGGTATTACAGATATGAATAGAGTTTCTTACTGGGACCAAGAAAAGTTAAAAAAAACTTACCTATAACTTTTTTAAAGATTTGTTAGGAGCATATGTTATTTCCTATATTTCGATAAAAGAGCTAAATGCTTTTATTTACCCTTGTCTAACTCAAAACTAATTCAATTTACTCAACTTACCAGTCACTTCCCTGGAGATTAAAAAGGCCCTTTTCAGTATGCATCCTAATAAGGCTCCTAGTTTAGATGGTTTAAATATCTCATTCTTTTAGAATTATTAGAGCATGTTGAGTAATTATGTCATCAATATTGTCAGACAATTCTTTAGTATAGGGATTATGCTCAAGGAATTAAATAAGAAATTCATTTATCTGGTTCCTAAAATTCCTAATCCCACTTCCTTTTAAGACTATAAGTCTATAGCCTATTGTAACATTGTTTATAAGATCATCTTAAAAATTTTAGCTTTAAGATTGAAATCAGTGATGTGTGATTTAATAAATCCTTCACAAGGTGCTTTTATACCTAGTATAAATATTGGTGATAAAATTTTGATAGATTAGGAGATATTTAGATCCTATCATTACAAAAAATAATGAAAAGTTGCTCCTTTAAGATTGAATTTTTTATAGCAATTGATACAATCATCTGAAAGTTTATCTTCAATGTGTTACAGATATTTGTTTTCTCCTATATCTACATTTAATAGACAAATTAATTCATCTTCACTCCCTTTTATAGCATTCTTGTCAATAGCAAGCCCATTGCTTTGTTTAAAGGAGCTAAAGGAATTAGACAAGGTGACTTCATATCACCTTACATCTTTATAATTTGTGTTGAGGTATTAAAAAAGCTCAATATAAATGTAAGTATATTAAGCTATTTAATTTATCTTTTGCAGATGACTTGATTTTTCTTTATGAAATTGATAAACTTGTAGTTGATACTCTTATGTACTCCCTCAATCAATTCTCAATACTTATAGCCTTAAAGTCAACACCCCCAAGAGTCACCTATATATAAAAATTTGCTTAAGTAAATTAGCAGTTGGACTCTCCAGCTTTATAGGACTTCGATTACAAAAAGTTTCTTTCAAATATCTGAGCATACCTATCACTACTTCAAGACTTATAAAGATTATGCACCATTGTTTGATTTAATTTTTAGAAGAATTGGTAGTTAAAAAAATAAAGTACTCTCTTAACATCAACTTATTATGTCCATTCTTAACAAATGTATACTTAGTGATATTCACATATCTTCTTCTCTTAGAACATTATTAAAGATACTGAAAGATTGCCTAAGAATTTTCTTTAGACTAATGGATCACTCAATAAGGGCATAGCCAAGGTTGCCTGAAAGGAGCTTTGTTTGCAAAAAAAAAAAGGCAGGGGGTCGTAATATCAATTTTATAAGATTCATTAAACAAGGTTCTTTAGGCTAAGAGAATGTAAAGACTTTAAAATGATCAGGAGTCCTTATGAGTTAAATGGATGAATAAAGAGTACTTAAAAGGTAATAACTTTTGAATTACAAAGTGCCAACTTCATACTTCTTAGACTCTTAACTTTTTGAGTTATAAAGAGCAACTTTGATATTTCTTAGACTCTGAACCAACTTTTAAAATAAAGAGTTATCTTGGACAAGTGAATAGAATATCATATTGAAAATGGAGAAAGGATCAGCTTCTAATTTGATGATGGATATAATCTAAATCGTCTCTACTCACTCCATGCTTTCATCACACCGCTTCTAACTATTCTTACAAACGCTAAAGTAAACATGACTTGATCATCCTTAAAATAGGATTGAGTAGTTACATTTATGCGATATAGAGGTAAAGAAATTATGGAGTCTTTCAACTTAAGGAAATGAACTCTCCATTCTTCCTTAAATCCATTTACAATCGGATTAGAGAACTAATTATGGCTAACCCGTCACAAAAAATTGTTTATCTGCCTCAAGCTTTCGCGGGGCTCATTCCAAACTTACTTAAACTACCCTAATGGCATGGCACACTTTTTAGATGTGGTACTTAATCCCAGTTGGCAACCTCTATCCATCCCTAGATTCGCTAATAATACGAAATCAAACTAGCCCAAACATAGTTGGAATTTGTCTTCATTTGGCTAATTGTGTACGATCTCTCATCTGGTTGCTCAACTGGGCAAAGCTGGAGAGAGTCTTTTACAGTCCTTTAATCATCTATACAGGGAATATGGAATAAACCTAATGACTTTTAGATATGTGAAGATACATGAAATCACCAAGTTATGTGCTCTGCTCATGGTTATATTATTCTTGACACTTATATGTTAATTCTATCTTACATCATAAATTGCAGAATCTTAGAATCTAATAAGTTTTCACAATAACATAAGCGTACCTTGATCTATCGTATTTCCGATACTTTCTGAACAGATTATCTTCAATAATCTTTTACAAGATATTCTTATATTGTGTTTTCTCTCTCTTGGCCTTTGTTTCGTTATTTTCCGTATATGTTTGATGGAGAGATACATGAAAGACTTTATAGGTAGAGAGAGAGAGGAAGTAGTTATCCATTTAAAATTCAAACGACACATCTTTTCATTATCCTTATCTTTACGTTCCATCAATGTAAATACTTCATATTATTTATTTTAATTAAACCTAATTTCTCTTATTCAAATAACTAAAGGGATTTAATATACTTAAATGATTAAACCAAAATATATGGCCAGATAATGAAATTATCTAACAGAGGATTCTTACATAATATCAGGAGATGACTGTGTTGCAGTTAAAAAGGGACTGTGCACGCGTGAGAGCTCTTTGGAGCCAGTTTCCTCCAGAGGTGAGAGATCCAAGCTTCTTCTCTCAGGACGAGACGACGTGGTTGATGTCTAATCTTCAGAAACCCACTACCATCCAGCAGGTAGCGTGGTCCACGATCTTTGGAGTTGCATGTTGGTTTTTCTGGAAGTGGAGGAATTACAGCATTTTTTAGAATGGTTTTGAATGGCCAACGGAGGGTCCTAGGATCATTATGAATTATGTTGACTAGATCATACGTGCTAGGGCTGTGGAAGGTTGTGTCTTTCCGCCCTCGGGGTTACCAGTTGGCAGCTTAGTGGGCTGGGCTTGACCGGAGCCAGGATGGGTGAAAGTGAATTCGGACGGAGCGGTACAACAAGAGGGCTTTAAGGCCACTACTGGGGGATTGATTCGGGACTGTCAGGGAAACTGGTGTAGAGGGTTCCAACAAAATCTAGGACGGGCTTCACCGCTGGCTGCAGAACTCTAGAGCGTCTATTCCGGTCTTCATCTGGCCTGGGACATGGGCTTTCGGCGAATCGTTGTCGAATCTGACTCGCTCGAGATTATTAATATCCTCTCATCCTCCAATATTGTGTTGACTGAGAACCTTTTTTTGGTGACAGGTATCAGAGGTCTTCTCAACCGTCTATGGGAGGTCCAATTTCAGCATACCTATCGCGAAGGAAACTAGTGCACGGACAGACTGGCGGCTGTATCTTTTCTTATGTGTCCAGATCTCCATATCTGCAGGGAGCCTCCACTGGGCCTTCTGGAGTTAATGCAATGAGATGCGCATGGGGCATTGTACTCTAGAGCTTTAAGTTAGTTAGCGTATTTTGTCTCTTTTGTACACACACACAAAAAAAAAAGCGGTTGGGACAAAGATGGAATAAAAGTTGGTCTGCCCACAGAACACCTGGTAATAAGAAGGCTAACCTGCATTTCTCCTGACTGTGCAACGATTGCTCTTGGAAGTGAAATGTCAGGAGGAATCCAAGACGTCAGAGCTGAAGACATAACAGCAATCAATACTCAGTCCGGCGTCAGGATCAAAACTGCTCGAGGAAGGGGAGGTTATGTGAAAGATATATACGTGAGAAGACTGACAATGAGTACTATGAAGTACGTTTTCTGGATGACAGGGTCCTACGGTTCACACCCTGATCCTGGTTTTGATCCACAGGCACTGCCAAAGATTGCAAACGTAAATTTCAGGGACATGACAGCTGAAAACGTTACCTACTCTGCTAGACTTGAAGGATTGAAAGAGGACCCTTTCACAGGAATTTGCGTCTCTAACATAAAAATAACCTTGACACAGAAACCTGAGGAGCTACAATGGAACTGCACCGATATCGCAGGAGTTTCAAGCCGTGTGACTCCTAAGCCTTGTGCTTTGTTGCCCGAGAAAGATATCGATTGTCCATTTCCTGAAGAAAGACTACCAATCGAAGATGTTCGGCTGAATACTTGTTCTGTTAAGTATTAGTCCAGTTTCCTGCACAATCGAATTATCTGAAAGAAGTTAAATTCGAGTATTGTACTGTACGTAATAAAGGCAAGGCTTTGTAAAACTCTGTTTTCTTTCCTCTCAACGAAGTGAAAAGACAATGATAAAATTTTGAAAAATCGGACTGGAAGTCAAAAAGTAAAATAAGAAGTTTTAAGGGGTGCTCAGTTCACAAGCATGATACTATTTAAAATTTTAAAAATAATTAAAATTTTGATCCAGTTTCTCCACCACCACGATCCTAAGTTAGATGAAACATGATATGACGTGTTCAGCAAGAATTAATTATTAGGGACAGACAAAATGGTAGAACTGTCATAGCTACAGATACACTTCTCGTCAACAAGGGCAAAATGAAATTGTAATTGGATAAAGATTTTGCATTCCTCAACCTGAAAGATACGTGGCCATCAAATAGGGATTAAGCGGAATAGAAAGTTGTAATTTAGCAAAAATTTATATTTCAATTCAGAAACAACTTTCCATCTTCAAAACCTCAAGTCTCAACACATGAAAACAGTTCTTAAATATCAAGCTACAACATTTGGAAAGACAGAACCCCATAAACCACTTCAAGGCATTCAAACAAAGCCAGAACTATTTTGAGCTCTCGCACCACACCCTCTTCCACCTCTACCAAAGGCAGGTTGTAACATCTCGTTCTCATACTAAAGATTGGAGCTTTAAATTTTAGTAATAGATAAAGTATCAATAAGAGATTAGAAAAAAGTGCATTTCATGCTCATGCTTAATGACACGTATGCACGCACGTTAATAGTAAATTTTACATATACATGCATTCATTGACATTTCCGGGTATAATTGTTTGTAAATGTGGTTTTATTAGAAATTGTGGTTTGATTGTATTGAAAATTTGATTTGGAGATTATAATTTTTGATTTAGAATTTTTGAAATTTTTGGAAAATTTTTCTTAAATTTTTTGACTAGAAAAAAAAATTGCCAAGTGGCAAAATGATTGTTAAATGGTAGTAGAAATAAGAGTCAAATGACGTTGGAAATTTTATATATGAGACATTAAGATTTAATGACTTATGTCATTGAAAATTGGGAGATAATTGGAGTAGAAATTGAAGACAAAATGGGCTAGTCATTAAAGTGGACCAAATGGAACTATAGGGAAGTGACATATGGCAAGTGTCACTTGCCACACCACTTGATGAAACACATTTTTATAAACTTGCCAAAAACTACATCGCCCTTGTTTTCCATCTTTTTCATTTCTCATCTTCTCCATTCTTCTTCTTCACTCACAACACTCTCTTCTCCAAGCCACAAGTTGAACTTTGCTTTCTTCCATCACTCGCCATTCTATTTTCTTCATTTCTTACTAAAGACCTAACCCTACCACCCTTGAATGGTGATGCACTTGTGAGAGAAGAAAGCTAGGGTTAAGAGAGAGCTTGAAGAGTTTGAAGATCTTGAAGCTAAACAAGTAAGTATAATCATCACTTTTCTTGAATTGATGAATGAAACATGTTTTAATGATAGTTAAGAGTTAAATGTTTATAAAATGAGGATGGGTTCATGATGAAATGTGGATGAAAAATGGGGATAGATTCTTGTCTTGCTTTTGTGTTTTGATGAAAAATAGATTAAGGATGACATAATGTTGGATTGGGTGAGTGAATGGTGTTTAATGGGTGCTGGAAAAATGTTGGCCGTAACATTTTTCATCTGATTATACTTCAGTTCTTTAGCCATATCTTTTTTTTTTCTAGTTATCCAAATGAGATGATTCTTGATTTGAGTAAACTAGAGACGTATAGCTACATTTGTTATAAAGAAGTCAAATTGAAATTCTGTTTAGAAGAGTCTCAAAATCTAACCTGAACTTGAAAAACTGGGTACGCATCTGTGAAAGTTCACCGCGGCAAACTCCTTACTTTGCTGCAGTGAACTTGAAGGTTAGCTAGGATTTCTTTTGGGTAAAGTTCATCGTGGCCAACTCTAGGTTTCGCCGCGGCAATCTTGTGAAAATTTCACGAGAATTCCTCTCAGGAGGAGTTCACCGCAGTGAACTGAACATGTATCAATATTTTGGGCATATCTTCTTCTGTAGTTATCCAAATGTATTGATTCTTGATTTGGAGTAAATTAGAGACATAGGAAGACAAATGATTTGAATAAATCAAATTCTGAATCAGACTCTAAGAACTTCAATTGCTAAGTGGAAGTTGAGTATAGGGCATTGTCTCATAATGAAAGTAGTCTGAAAATATTTGGAGTATAACTTTCACATTACTGAACCAAATTGAATGATTTTGGTATCATTAGAAACTTATGAGATAGAAGGACAATTTTCAAAAGAAAATGTTCTCAAATTACTTTATTTTCATTGTTTAAATGATCAAGAACGATATACCTGAAAGTTAGTGTTTGGACAAAAATCTTAAATGATTCATTGGGTTATGAAATTAGATTCAAAATGGATATTTGAGGTATAAATCCTAAGTACAAATTTTACTTAGGTGAGTTTTGATATAAGACTGATAATGCGACGAGAATAATGGAAAGATACCCGGGATTGTTATAAATATACATTGTACATATTCCATATACACACGTGTACATAAAGGAATGCTTATAATTGGGCAAATATTAATGTGTGTATGCATTGTGTGTATTGCATAATTTTGATTTGCAGGATAGACGTCTGCATTCAAACGTTTCCAGATCATTGAAGCTAGTGCTAATCTGAAGCATACTGTGAGTAATGTAGACAGTTTCTCTCAATTAATTGATTGCTTTAAAAATATGTTTTAAATGATGATATGAATGCAGATTGGTTTTGTGTTGATGTCGGACAATGAAGATCCGAGATTTGATGCATGTATGTGATATTGAAGTGCTACTTGTATGTGAATTTGATGAAATATGTAATACATGATTTGATTGTTAAATGCCGGACTTAGTTCCAAAAGAAAACTGTGAATATGCACATGAATGCAACAGTGATACTTAACATTATGTTGAATGCCGGACCATGGTCCGAAGATGAATGTGAAATTGAATGTGAATCCGAAAGCATGTGATAGACTAAAATTACGTGAATGTGTTGCATTCCATTATATGAATGCATGAAACATAAAGGCGGTTGTGACCGGAATCGCCACTGAAAAAGAGATTAAAGCACAAAATGTGGGGAAAAAAAAGCCTAGAGCTCAGAAAGTGATAAGAGCTAAAGGCTCACTATGTAAAATGAGTCATGTATCTTCAACGGATAAGGAACAGTTATAAATGAGCCCGATATCTACAATGAATAGGGGACAGTTAGTCACTCGGTCACAACAACGTAAAAATTAGAAAAGAGTCACATAAGCATTTCAAACACATTTTAAATAAGTATGTTTCATTGTTTGAAATGAGAAATTACCTCACTTGTAAGTGAAAATCTGACATATGTTGAATTATGCTAAATGCAAAGATGTGAATTACATGTTAAGTATATTGATATATTGCATGAATTGAGTGAACCATCGATGATAGTTACCTCATTGAGTTCGCAAAATTCACTCAAAATTTGCAATAATTTTTTCAGGCCCTGAAGAGTTATCCCGTTAGATAAACAGGAGTATACACTGCAATCGAGTAAGAGATTGAGATCGGGATCAGTTCGCGTCATCATTTGTTTTCTTTATTTTGTATCAAATAGAGTTTTCGCAATTATTGTAACTTGGCTATTCGAGCATTTCTGTTTTGTAATAACTTTCCATATTGGAGATGTTTGTAAATGATTTTGCAATGTAATGAAATTATGACTACAAGTATTCTATACTTGTAAGGGACCCAAATGACAATTGAAATTAGGATGATTGTATTACTATGATTGAAAAAGTTTATGATTAAAACGGGCCCAATTTGGTTATTAATTTTTGCGTACGCGTTTGATATTCTTGAAAAAAATTATACTGAGTTTTTGAATGATTGACTATTCTAATATGCCACTTTGGCGAAATTTGCACTCGGATATCACTTAAGATGTCGAATACGTGTCTAGTGAGAGTGAGGAGCTACTCAGGCCTTCCACCCCGCAAGGTTACAAGGAAGAAACCAACTAAGAACGTACAAAAGATAGATAATGCAGATCAAAGAGAAGTATCAACAAAATGCAGTTTTAGTCATTCCGACAAGTAAATGGATATCAAACACAAACTTAAACAAGGTGGTGTAACTGAAGGTTCTAAAACTATAAGCCTGAACTGCAACTTAATAACAGTATAACATATGAGGAATTTAATAGGATGGAACAACAATTTTAATTTCGTGATGTATCAATTAGTACTGGCCCAAAAATAGTATGAAACAGTTTTTTTAGGTACCAGTGGTTGGTATGGACGATTTAGCTTCTTATCGACCAATATTATAAGTTTTGAAAAATATAGGGACTTTTTGCAAAAAATCAAAACTTTTAATAAAATTATAAAATACCCCCACGTGTTTTTGCCTCCCCCTCTTTGTATAATCAAATTTATTTATTTATTTATATTAAATATGGTGCTTTTTTAATTATAATTGTTAATCACATTTTTATTATATTAATTTAATAACACAAAATTATGCCACATAAAATCATTGTTAATTAAATATAATTAAAAATAAAGACCATTGGTAAATCAATTATGTTTCATAAAATTTTTCTAGAATTATTTGTAATGACTTTTTTTGCGGTGTTGAGTACATTTTAAATTTTTAAAAATTTTATAACTCATATAAGTGCATTATTTTATAAATTTCAATACATAATTATAAGAAAACAAAAAGATTACACTACAGTACATATTTAGTCACTATCCTATGTGTAGTAGAATATTATCAACTTTCAATTTAACATTAATTTTTAAACTTTTATTTTATTTTTAGATGTAAAATATTGTTGTTGTTAACTTTAATATATAACTTACATAAAAAATTTAACTCCTTGATCTAAATTAAAATTTAAGATAATAACTAAATGATGTTATTCATATTATTCACAACATTTGAATACAAATAGTTAAGAAAAAACTAAAAAAATCTAATCTTTGTAACCATAATTTTCAAATTATTATATATTTGTATGATCGTAACAACTTTATTTAGTGGTCATATAAATATTTAAAAATAAATATTAATAAAATAAATAAATTGTTATAATTTTAAATTTTTATTGTTAAGATTTTTTGGGATAGGGTTTATGTAAAATCATAAACTATTCAGTAAAATATACTCATGGACTGTTTCACAAAATTAAAAAAATGCAAGAATTATTGTATAAATTTAAAAAATGATCTGAAATAATATTTAGTATTGATCGGTACTGACACAATACCGTACTAAAACCTAATTCGGCACCAATATTGTTATATTCATAACATTGGGATGGAATTGAATGCTACCACTATATTTTGACCGTGGAATGTTTAAAGAGGACGAGGAAATGCTTGGAAATAAGAAACAAATCCCTTATTTCCGAAAACTGCAACAAAGCAAAGATATTGCGTACTCTAGCCTATTTATACAAGCGGAAAACTGCATCGACATAGCAGGAGTTTCAAGCCGTGTATATATTTAATATATCTATTATTAACAAGAACTATAAACAATTTAAGTAATATTATATATTTAATTAACTAAATTAATTGTTCATATAAATTCTGAGTAATTTAATTGCACTTAATAATGTAATTTATTTTAACTAAATAAAATTAATTAAATTTAATAATTATTAATAAATATAATTGATTTAAAATATATTGAAATTTTAAATAAAATAAAATTTAATTTAATTTAATCTTAGTTTAATATATACGTTTATAAGATTTAATCACTTTTTCTACAAATATTTTTTATTATTTGTATTTATTTAACTTAAATTTTAAAAAATTATTATCTACCTTGTATAAT
>JAOQMP010000007.1:31611020-31623343 GCA_027563575.1 Erythroxylum pedicellare
TCGAGAATCTGTGCAAGGTCATGAAAGACATTTTAGGAGACAAAGTTGAGAAGGTGGTGGTCTCTGACAGGATTGTCAATTCTCCATGCTGTTTGGTGACAGGAGAATATGGGTGGACGGCGAACATGGAGAGGATCATGAATGCCCAGGTTCTAATGGACAACGGTATGAGCTTTTACAGGTCTTCCAAGAAGACAATGGAGATCAACCCAGACAATGGTATTATGGTGGAACTGAGGAAGGGAGCTGCGGCAGACAAGAACGACAAATCGGTCAAGGATATGGTCCTGCTCCTCTTTGATATAGCTCTCTTGACCTCTGGTTTCAGTTTGGATGATCCCAACACATTTTCCGCGAGAATTTACAGGATGTTGAAACTGGTTTGAGCATTATCCCTATTTAGCACGGCAAGCCTTTAATAACAGCATTCACAAGGCTGCCTATCAAACTTTCGTGTGGTTTCTGTCAAAATGAAAATTTCGGACGGTCTACAATCTCCGCTAAGTTATGATACGAATAGGTTAAGGTTGTTGAGTTTCATTAGGAAACTGATGACTTAAGTTATGATGCTAGATAATTTAATAAAGATCAATGCTGAATTGATCAGATCTAATACTCTCCTTTCTTACTTTTCTTTCTTTCCTTCCTTATCTGAAATATTCTACAAGCAATATAACATGCTCTAGCAAAGTTAACCTAACTTCATTGCAATTGCAACAAAAATGCTGAAAAAAGAAGAAAACGGAATAAAAGAACAAATTCAGCCTAACCCGAATTGATGCAAAAAGGTTGTAGGTCCAATTAAGATTCGGAATAATCGTTTTGCCCGATTCAAATTGATGGATGAAGCTTTTAGATCCCATTCAGATTTGGGATAATCATCCTGTTTAATCTGAACCAATTCGAACTAACTGAAAATCACGTGATTTCATTCTCAAGTTTCGATTAGTCACCCAGCTGGTCGCAACCGGCCTCCTACTACAGACAATCCTTTTTTATTACGTTTGCTATCCAAGTTAGGCCAAACTTGTCGACAGTCTCTTCAAGCTTGTCACTCATAAATTAGTATATAATCAAAAACAACTTAATAATAATGTGCTGATATGTAAAATTTGAAGAAAACTAATAATGTACACTCTTACCTTTAATTGTTGTTTCTAATTTATAAATTGCAGTATACATAAGGAAAAAACTATCCAATTCAGATTTCTTATTTTAACATGAAAAAACATGTTTTAAGTAATCCAAACGTTCCCAACTTGTAAACCTTTGCGGTGTAGAAATCCTTAGTTCATGACTACCAGTTATACATGGATTCTGATTTTATTCTGTAATTGAACCGGAAATCTATTGCTTGTGGGAAAGAAGTTCTAATTTAGCAAAATTTTATATTTCAATTCAGAAACAACTTTCAATCTTCAAAAACTCAAAAGTCTCAACAGATGAAAACAGTTCTTAAATATCAAAGCTACTACATTTGGGAAAACGAAACCACAGAAAACACTTAAAGACATTCAAGCAAAGCCAGAAGAACTACTTTGAGCCCCCCCACCATATCCTCCACCACCTCTACCAAAGGCAGGCCTTCCACCAGAGCCCTGCAGGATTGCAAGCATGAAACCAACTAAGAACGCGAGAAAAGATAGATAATGCAGATCAAAAAGCAGTGTCAACTAAATGCATTCAGTCATTCCAACAAGTGACATCAAAGCCAAACTTAAACAAAGTGTAACTGAACGTTCTAAAACTATAAGCCTGAACTGCAACTTAATACCAGTATAACAGATGATGAATTTAATAGGACGGAATTGATTGCTACCACTATATTTTGATTGTGGAATGCTTTGTTTAACGAGGATAAGGAAATGTTAGGAAATAAGATACAAATCCCTTCTTTCCGAAAACTGCATGAAAGCAAAGATATTGCGTACTGCAGCCTATTTATATAAGCAGAAAACTGAGATATTTCTCCATCCACTGTATATAAAATAACCAAGTTGAGATTACCCTGAATGATGGTTGGAAATCTGCAGGAGCGCCTCCCTTCTCACCACCAAAATCACCTCCTCGAGGACCCCCACGATATCCTTCTCTGTCACCAAACCTGGGTCGATCACCTTCAAAGCGAGGTGGGCCTCTATACACAATGAGAAACAACATATTAATCACAATTTAAGCAACCAGCACTTGGAGAGAATTACAAAA
Source organism: Erythroxylum pedicellare (assembly GCA_027563575.1). Lineage (NCBI taxonomy): Eukaryota > Viridiplantae > Streptophyta > Magnoliopsida > Malpighiales > Erythroxylaceae > Erythroxylum > Erythroxylum pedicellare. Next base: position 31,613,226 of record JAOQMP010000007.1, read on the forward strand.
GCTAGAGAAACAGGAGATTGCTGAACATGAATATATTACCTGGGCCGGTCACCTGGTGGACCACCCATGGGTCGACCTGCAGGCTTTGCAGATTTCTTCAAAGTGGCAGGGACAATTTCTGATGGAAGATTGAGGTAAGTCCTCAGAAATTCAATTCCATCATTCGTAAGGTACCAGTAGTAATGCATCCACGCAAATGTCTCACGAACATACTCCTTGGACTTGAAGCTCTGCATGAGCTTAATCACCTGCAAGTTAGGAACATCGATATCTGGGTGCTTTGCAAGATTATAGTCCTTCTTGGCATAGCAAACTCCCTCTACAAGATCCCAACAAATACAAAAGATGTTAGATACCATCTTCCTCGTCAAAAGCCTTTAGATTTCACTAGTCCAATTCAACTCAATTGTCTCTCTCAAGTAGAGCTACAAATTTGCAAAAGCTACCTAAGACAAATCAATGTTTCCAGTTCACAACAAAACAAAAAACAAAATGGAAAGAATGATAAGAACAGAAGATATATAGGTTCTTAGAAGCTCTCATAGAACTTCCCCAATCACTTACCAAAGTAAAATATATGCTATTGTATTCAACGATCTATTTGGATCATAAACAACCAAATCAAAGCATAAAAACTAAACCTTATCATGTTTCACAGGTTCCTGGGTTACTAACGAGTGGAACTGAACGCAAAACAATAAATCAAATAAATCACCACGTTAGAACAAGAAATTTGAAAACTGAAGTAACCTTGAAAGAGGTACTTGGAAATTTCTCTCCTGTTCTTCTCTGGGATGATCTGAAACGTAAAACAAAACAACCCAATTAAGCCTATACACACAGCAGTACACAAGAATCCAAGAAACCCAGATGGTTACAGAGCAAATAAAGAGTGAAAGAGCTACCATTGTTGATTAAACCGAAAAATCCCCTGTTACTCTCGTAGTAACTGCGGAGACGCAGAGCTTCTCCTCCTGTGAACAGAGTACAAACTGCAAGACTATGAAACCCTAGAGAACCGATTATTTATATTCGGATCATCCAATATCTGGACCCGATTAAAAGATCTGGGTCTTCTACTTTGAACCCATTAAACTTTAGGATTTCTACTTTTAGGCCCATCAGAGAAATTTGTGATTATTCTTTTTTTGTATTAAAAGAAATTTATATTGAATTAGTGTTAAAAGTTATGTATTAAATTAAACTTATTAATTAATTAATTGTAAATTATTGATTCATTAATTAATTTCTTTAAAACACATAATTTTCAAATAATTATATACTCATAATTTAATTGAAACAAATCAACATCAATAATAACAACATTTATTGAGAGTCGCACTGAAATGCAAAATCTAAAAAGATTCAATAGTACACAACCTTATCCTTACATGAAGAAAGGTCCTTTCCGTTAATTAAAACAAATCAAAAGATAATAATCATTAATTCTTCTGTATTTATATTCAAATTTTAAAAACGGTACATCAAATGAAAATATTATAATTTTTATCGAAAAAAATCCATCACATTTTAGTATTAGAATTAGGATTAGGATTAGGATTAGTGTTAGTATTAGGATTAGGATTAGAATTAGAATTCCAATCCCAACTTTGACATTAAAACTTTTCTGGAATAAGTTTCCAGTTTCTGATCTCAACAACTCCTCGAGGATTTCTCCAAATCTGTACACATGCTCACCTATCCATCATTTTCAGACAAATGTTGGACGAACATCATCTTTTGCGGTCTAAAACTGTGGTTTTCCGGGAGTAAAGCTGCTGGATTCTGAACGCCCTAGCTGTAGCAGAACAACCATGCTCAGCCAACAATTATTTTCAGTTGCTAGACCTAATGCAAAGTTTTCCCACGAACTATTCTCAGAAAATCTGCAGAAAATGCGGACCTGCGAAATTTAGTATTCATCGACTCCGTGGACATGCATAGCATGATGTTTTCAGTTTACAGATGACTTTACTCGGACTCTGATTCTACTGTTTCATTGTTTGTCTTGCTTCAAGATCACCTGCTTGAAGCTATGAGTATTAAAAAGAGAAGCAGATTAAACCATCTTGGACGGAAAGCTGGACGTACTTCGTCTCATTCAAGTCAAACAAAATTGATCAAGTGCATATTTATTGAAATTTGGGGTAATTGCAAAAGCATACACATTCACAGAAATTTTCAGCTCCTGTTCAAGGTATAGAAACAGAAGAATGACGGTTTCTGAACTGATCTGTACAAATACACAAATTACAATATTCTGCCCAAAGACTGTTTTCTCCAAGTTTAGAAAGAGTAACATAAGACATGTTGGAACTGTACAATATCAAAACTAGCATCAATTCATACAGGATTCATCACCATAGCAGACAGAAGATCGCACTATAGTGTTAGACAAAGTCCACCATAAAGAGTCAAAATTTTCAAGAGAAAAATGATTGAGCACTATACATAATCGGCTTGTTACTCTGTACACTCACATGAGGCCTTCACCTATTTCCCCATATAAAGCATAGCATTGAATGAAAAATACTTGCAAACTATACAACTGAATGAACAGAAGTATCAAGCCTAAGATGGAGAACCAGAACTTTCAGCTTGTGGCCTAGCAAACTACTATCCGATACAAGTTCACATTGGCTGTGGATTGAAGTAGACCCAAATTACAATTGGCACCTTTAGCCACCAGAGTTAGGCAACTTTTGCTAATTGATCATTAAGGGTTTTGTTTGCTCCAACTGATTCTGCCTCAATATCATAAGAAGACAGTAACCTTCTCTGTAGTACCAATGAAATTCAGCATCAGAAAACTGGTTACTGAAATGAACAATGTAGCAGGTATATTGAATGATGTCAAGGAAAAAACAAGTGTTCTCTTGTAAATGACAGAATTGTTATTAAAAGATCAAGGGCAATTGTCAATTTCTATTAGTCCTCCATTCAGGCAGTGAAATTGGCCTCACCTATGCCATTAGGAGATCACAAGCATGGATGAGGCCTCTTGACACATAGACATCAGTGCCAACTCTGCCAGTATTTTATTACAAGAATATGATCCGACAATCATACATTTATAGTATATGGTTATAGTGTATACATCCCATATGAATTAAAGATGAGTATGAGAAGCAAGGTATTGACATTAAAAGGAAAAAATGTAGATGAATAACACCAATACAAAAAGAATCTTATGTCATGCACAAGGAAAAAGACAATAAAGAACACTAGTTAAGTTCTTTCCAGAGCATCACTCACATGATCCTCAAAATCGGGGCTTGTCAGATTGATAGAGAGATTTCTCATCAGCAATAGCACCTGGTTGTGAATGAAGAAGAAAAATGAGAAATTCAGGAAAATGATACACACCTTATTATGCATGCCAATAAGCACCAGTATGATACTAAGAGCAAACAAATTATGTATTCATTGATAAGAGATACCAATTTGACATAATATCTTACCGTCTCAACATCTATGGGGTCCATCTTCTTAAGTTTTTGCAACTGACCAGTCACATTTGGGTCAAAGACACTGCCAATGAATTTGTAAACTTGGGCAAAATCAGGTAGAACTGCAAATATGGGAGAATATCAGTCCTAACTACAGAATATATGAAATTAAACAGTCCTGCAAAGCATAGATAACCTTGCTCATCTTCATCTCAAAACACTAATCCAATATTAGGAAATAACAATAAAATGATAAAGATACCCAAAAAAAATGTATTTATTGTCATACATATGAATCCCTACATAGTGTGAAGCCCTCACCTCTCAATGGGTGACCTTCATTTCCTTGCTCAGCTGTTTCGCCCATTGTTAGTATTCTTGAAGTCCTCTCAATATTACTGCAACAGTTATTTGCTGCTGTTGAGCCTGCCAATGACATGAGACATTTAAGACAAATATACGTAATAAATAATTTCACCAAAAAAGCAAAACAACCAATGATGTGTATTGTTAGCCGTACAAACCTTTAGCTTGAGGTAGTTTACTGACTCTTGACACATTGTTTGTCCAAGAAGATGAAGCGCCAGGAACACTAGGTTTCATCAGCATTGAGGAGGACTCACGCATTCGAACATATCCAGGTTCAAGAATGTTAGCTGGTGATTGAAAGGATCCTGAAGGTTGTGAGAGTGTTGAGGCTGCAAAGTGTGATATATGTGAGACAAGCTAGTTTTGCTTACAAACAGGACACATAAATCACATTTAACAGATAGCCTCACCATTTTTTGGAGCTTTCTGCGGATAAGGATGTGCAGCTTTTCTTTTGGGCCGAGGAGGAGGCAGATGTTCACCAGTTCCATTCTTCTGAACCTTTAAAAAATATTTCTGTGCATGGCTGCGTATCTGTAATTTTTTCCAAGTCTTAAATACTTCTAGCCATATTTATTATTAAAAAGGACTTGGAACGTGAAAAAAGAAATAATATATCAACTAAAACATAGTCATGAGAAGGCTGCAGCCCCCCAACATAATGACTACTCACAGAACCTTGGCATATGATAGCAAATTGAGAGGTTGGAGTTTACTTAACAATGGAAACTGAAATTCAAATTAAGAGAACTACAAGGGGTAAAAACATCACAGAAAAGTGTTAAGAATATCCAAAATGCAGATCTCAATTTTCTCAGAGCAATCAAAAGATTGTATTGCAAAGTACCTGAATGACTGTCTTAGACCCAACAAACGCCTCAATCTTTTTCCAGTCACGGTCAAAGCTGAGAAATCAAAAGAGTAAACTTCAGATCAGGACATATGAAAATAAGAAGGCAAAAAATGAACTTCAACTACCATGAAAGCTCCATAACTCATCTGTTCTGTTTTACTTGTCTTTCAGTTAGTACCATACACAGAAAATAGTACCAAACGGTTTGGAATTGGAAGTTAATATGGAAAAATTATCAAAACTTCAAGACAGCACTTTCATTGCATTGAGAAGCATTTAGAAACCAAATACAAAAACTACACTCACAGTTGAATAATTTCTCTCCCACTACATCCAATTCTGAACCTTTCACTACCACCATTTTGAGAATTTGGTTATATTTGAAGCTACATCAAAATAGTCAAACACCAAGCACTCTCAGCTAAAAATTCAAGCTTTCACTAAATTTGCAAATAAAAAGGCTGAGAATGAAAAAAGGAAAACCCTAATTAAAGCGGAAGCTGCAAGCAAATTCATCAAAAGAAACTGAAGAGGGAACTTACAGCTGGAGAGCTTCCAGAAACTTGTCGTGTTCGGGTTCTGTCCAGCTCTCTCTGGATTTGGTGATGGTGTAAGCTTTTCGGACCTTCTTAGACAGATCCTCCGACCCGGAACACGCTGTCGCCGGCGACGCCGGGAAAGGTTCGAGTCCCGGTAACGCCATTCCATTCGGATCCAGGTAGAATCCCTCAGTCGGGTTCGGGTTCTTCGACACCATGTGTAATAAAACTGAGGTAAGATTCGAGGGTTTTAGCTTTGAGTTATAACGGAGAAATGAAATGTGGCTTTTAAAGAGACTACAGAGATGGAATCTGATACTTCATAGGATTTTATTCACCTCAGACGAACGACGTATAAGAATTTGCCACGTTATCCTTACCATAATCTTTAAAAATCGTAAGCGTCTTTCTTAAGCATCCATATAATATTTGATGGGAGTGACTATTAATCTATTATTGCCCTACACCCCCCAAAAAAGGGTTTAAACGACTTCGTTCGTTGTCTTAATTAATAAGTAACATCTGATTAAGTGCTTATGCTTAAATTAATGATATTAATCCCTTTAGTAAATGTACGCTTCACGTGGTCTCCGGTGCACCAGAATATGGCCTCCTGTGGTAGAATTTGATTAGGTGAATTTAACATAGCCCGATATAAATTGCCACATAGGGTTAGGCCTACAAATCTGAGTTGACACGTGGCGAATATTCATGGACTGATGGTTGCTCAAAGGTGGTATCGGGTGGCCAACGATATTGCCACATGATGGATTTGAAGCCCATAGAAGACTTGAAGATATTTAACGTGGGACCTACTGAAATTGCACCCATGCAGAGTGCTCTCCTCTTGAGATATTTTCTGTTCCTTACAAAGTTTAAATTCTTTTAGAGGCCTAACTTTGGCTCCGAGTAGTTTTCAATTGCCGGCAACATTGTCAAGACCCTATATGAAATTTCCTTTAAAATGCGAAATTTAGAAAAGTTTAATAACACGTAATCTTACTCTTATATAATAAAATTGTTGTTTTCGATATATAATACATAGATTTTAATTATATTCAATGTGCCAAATTTATACCACTTTTTATAAGGTGCACAATTTGACACAAGTACATCTAGTAGATCATCATATAAGGATCATTCCCAATGATATCATACGTGTCATTCTTGGTTCTGACCCAAAGCAAGATTGATAAAATAATTGAATTTTAACTCAAAATCAATACGTAAAATTTAATATGAATTAGATATGACTCAGTTTAAAAATTACCATTTCAAAATTTAAGATGAATATAAATTTAATTTTTATCTTTAATTTTAGTTAGATTAGTTAAAATTTAAAAAACCCTTTTTAAAAAATAACAAATTTTTTTAACATGGATCAAAATTTTGACCGCCTGCAAACTAAAAAAAATCAAAATTTTATGCTTATTATTATGAAAGATTTAAATTAATAAAATAATTTTTAATTAAACTTTAATAAAGATTGATTTAAATTCTTGTTGTCATTCTTATTAATAATGAGTTTATTTTAAAACAATTTTTAATCTAATTTCGATTGAATTTGGTTTTTCATTAAATGGTAATTTCTATTAATAATAGCCTTATTTTAAAACAATTCTTAATTTAAATTAGATTGAATTTTATTTTTTCATTAACTTTAAGTAAATGGTAAATCTATTTTAATATAAATTTTATAATAAAAACAATTATTAAGTAGACTTTCAGAATGGTGAAATCAATTTAAATTTTAATACAAATATTATAAATTTCTATAACCAAACAATCCATATTAAATGTGTGCTCCGTTTGGCATGCTGAAAACGGAGGTCGAAGTAGCATACGCAAGGTTGTCCGAGTTTTCTCCACGGATGTGGTTGACGTCTTTACGGTTTTACCGTACCTAACTCCCCAACTTGTACGCACCTGCTTAATGAATAAAACGGTGATCCAACGGTCATAGGCTCTTGGGGAGAAGTTCGTCATCAAGCCTATCTTTGCAATAAATACATGGGATAGAGCAAATTTGTGGGTGGAGAAGGATGACATAGAAACGATCTCATGTAAGTTCATTGAAGAGTTTACTTAATATTAGTATTAAGTATCGGTTAAATTTCTACAACGAGAGTGAAAATTACACGATATAATCTAATGTTGTCAAATTTTGTATGAAGGTATAATATTTATTGATATAAAATATACTTTCTCTTAAATTACAATAATTTATATAAACTTGACACTTATTAAATATTTATTCTTAACTGTGAGAAGTAATTAACTATTGTTAATTTTTATCTAATAAAAATAAAGAATAAGAATAACTTTTATATATAATCTAACACTTTTTTTTATTTTGAGTAAATATATAATATCTTTGTCTAATATATAAGTCAAGTTTGGCGTCTGTCCTTTGACCGATCAACTATAGATTTATACTATGAAAACGAGAGCTCATCCGCAGGCTTAAAAAGTCCAAGTAATGGGTTCAAGATTTTAGAAAATTATTCTTGGTGTTAATGATTGAAAGGTATCTTTACATAACTGAAACCCACCTTATACATCTAACGGGGAAAAAAAAAAAAAAGAGCCAAGTTGAGTGAAGGACGTGTCCTTTCCTCGATTGTTTATTGGCTAATTCTTATCATTTACGATTGACTTATGCTGGACTTGCTCTTGGCTCGTCAATATAAAAGCTAGCAAGCTACCACGAAGAGCCTTGAAGCCAAGTTCAGTTCCAAGTTCCAACCATCGTCCTCTACTCATCTTAAGTTCTACCGTTTACGTCCATAACCATTGCTTAAACCTCTTTGGAGTTCAGGGAAATGAAGGTTAGAGTCGTACACACGATTTTATCATTTTCAAAATTTCTTCACTTCGTGTATTTCTCATGTACTTATAACACTCCTTGATCTTGTTCTGTGGGCAGAAAATAGTACTGAAATTGGAACTCCACGATGAAGGTGATAAGAAAAAGGTGATGAAGGCAGTCTCTGGACTTTCAGCGTCAGGTATCCAATCTTAAACTAATTTTTCTCACAAGTTTAGTTAAAAAGTACGATTTTATACTTCAACTTGAACTGTTATTCTAGTTCAAAGTATCGGAATCTGACAAGTTTGAGTGGCTCGTGAAGGGATTGAGTCAATCTCTGTGGAAATGAAGGCCAGCAAGTTGACGGTGGTTGGAGACATAGATCCTGTGTACGTGGCAAAAAAGTTCAGAAAGTTTTGTTGCTTAGAGATTCTCTCCGTCGGACCAGCAAAAGATGATGAAAAGAAGAAGGAAGCGGAGGAACTTCTTAAGGCCCACAAGAACTACTATAATTCTCAACTTGCTAATTCGTATTTTTACCCCAATTATTATGGTAGAGTTATCGACGAAAATCCAAATGCTTGTGTAATTTGCTAATTTTAATTTGGTCAACAAAAACTTTTTCAATAGAAAAAAAAAAGCTAATAAAGTGCTCAGTTAATTATTAATAAAAAAGATAGCATTTTAAATAGAGTTGTTATCCAAACCATAGATCTCGGGATCACTTTTACTGATACGAAATATTGTATGCAAATTAAGATAATAAAGTTCAATTTTGCGTGCAAATTTAGTGTTCTTTGAATTACTGGTTTCACTGTCATGATTTGAAATTAAACTTCATATGAATATTCTATATCTACGATCGTTTTTAAGTTGTCTTGATCTGTCGGTAAATTTTATTACTAAATTGTCTTCTCGATAAAATATTTAAATTTTCCGTTAATAATATCTGTCGCTAAATAATATTTTTCTTGTAGTGAAGTAGTCAGTTAATTATTAATAAAAAAAATAATGTTTTAAATAGAGTTATTACCCAAACCATAGATCTTATGAGTACTTTAACTTATGCGAAATATTGTAATGCAAATTAGGAGAATAAAGTTCAAATTTGTCATTCCTGGGGCTCCACCCCAGCAAGGTTGATAAAATAATTTAAGTAAATTCGAAATTAACAAATAAAAATTAATAAATCGAATATGATTCAACATAAAAATTATTATTTTAAATTTCAAATTGAGTGTAAATTTAAGATCATTTTTCGATTTAATTAACTTGGTTGATATTTATATCCTATTGACTGAAAATTTATATCAAAATTTTAAGCATGTTATTGTAAAAGTTTTACTATAAAATAATTCTTAATTCGGCCCGTGAATTTAAACTTTTTTATTCTTATCAATAATGAATTTATTTTTAAAATATTTTATAATATAATAATTCTTAATTTAATTTTAATTAAATTTGACTCTATTTATTATTTATTTTAAAATAAATAATAAATTTGTTTTAATAAAAATTTGATAATAAAACAATTCTTAACCTGACTTGTCATCCCTATCTCGACAACCTGACTTGTCATCCCTATCTCGACGGTAAGCATGTTATTAAATGTGTGCTGAGTTTGGGCATGCTTAAAAACAGGGAAGTCAAGGGGACGTTGTATATGTAAGGCAGACCGAGTTCTCAGTGTTGGCACGTGGTTAACGTCTTTTAAGGTTTTATCGAAGATAACTCCCAACTTGTGGGTACGTTTTTAATGAAGAAAACATTGGTCCTACCTGATGTCAAATGAGACAACACACACCCGAGAGAGAGAGAGAGAGAGAGAGAATTCATAGAATCATAGAAAAATAAAATACAAGGGGGGAAGTAAGGGACTTGGTATTGTAATAGTAAAAATAAAGGGTGTTTGGGTGATGGATTTGAGAAAGGGTTAATAAGTATGGAATGAAAAGTGAATAGTTAGTTATTGATTATTATTATAAGGATAATAGTTTAATATCTTACTTACGAGGAATCCTCTGTATTCTCTATTTAATAAAGGAATAAAACTCATTCTTTAGTATTGACTCTTTTTTTAAGAAGTTTTAATATTAATT
>JAOQMP010000007.1:31742625-31757023 GCA_027563575.1 Erythroxylum pedicellare
GGTAACTCAATGTTCTCCATTCTCTTTCAATTTCTTATTCTTATGCAAGATTGAGTGCAATTCTTCTTGTCTTTAATGAACGTGTTAAAGATGTATTTAGACTGTTGGAACACTACCTTCTTTTTATCTTTTCTATTTGTATTTTGATTATGACACGTCAAATGATTTTATTTTCCATTTTATGACCCCTGGAAGGAGTAACTCGATACTCTGTTAGATGGAAGACTTCCCAATTGTTTTGCTGGCCTGCAGGTTGTAATCCCAGCTATTGCTATCTCTTTAATTTCTCCATGCTTGTTTTGCATCACTCTTTTATTATCACATCTACATGTTGGTCTACCGGAAATAGCCTCTCTTCTATGTAAAGGTAAGGCTGTGTACTATCAGACCTCTCCAAATCCTGCTTTATTGCGGGACTTCGGACTGGGTGTGATGATGATGATGATGATGAGAGTCCATATTCTAATATTTGAGGTAAAGAGCAAAAGTTACATAGAATCTAACAATTAGATACCTAACGCTGCTTGTTTCGAGAATTTATTACTATAATTGGGGAGTCAGAATCTGTATTGGTGAACTGTACAGTCTCTTTGAATTTGTGGATCAGCTAGATGATGAGGGTGCGGGTTCCTTCATCTTTTCATAACAGAGTTAATTCTTGCTAGTAGGGATCATCTTTTGCAAATCACAGAGGCCATACAGATCCTTAAACATGCAATTTTCTAGTGGAACAACATATTTAGTGGATATTGATGTCTTGTTTTTCCATAATTGTGTATTGAACTTGGTAAACTGGTTTTCTTTCGGAATTGCTTAGAAGCATTCCTGTTTCTTTTATGTTTTTCTCCCAAATACAAATTGCCATAATTACCAACCTTTTGTTGCAGATATATTTATCGCTAATGATAATTAAAAGATTCTCTACTCTTGTGGATCTAGAAATCAGTATCGATTCCATGTATCCTGCATTCCTTATCTTGCAGCTTCTATTTATTATTATATTCCATGCAATCAGACTTTGTAGTCTTTCACTTGCTTACTGATGGATGAAATGTTCTGGTGCTAATTTTAAAATTATAGGTTTCTTTTCCCAGCATCACTAATTGTCATCAATGACATTTTTGCCTATATTTGCGGTTTCTTCTTTGGAAGAACTCCTTTGATCAAGATATCTCCAAAGAAAACTTGGGAGGGATTCATTGGAGCATCTGTCACAACTATAATCTCTGCATTTGTGGTGAGCATAGATTTTGTTCCTTGTCCAAACATAGCTACAAGAATCTGCTATGCATTGAGAACTAGTTTCAGCGATATATTGTCTTTAGTAGAGTATTGCTTCTGTATCTATCTTTTGGTTTTCCAAATGGCTGTTAGGAGACGTGAACTATTATGGTAGTGATGAATATGAATCTTAGAAACCATCATGTTCTCTTTGTTTTTGGTTTGTCATTGTTTTCTGTAGAGGGATCTTTGATTTTACAACTCTTTAAGTTAAACAGTTTCATTTATTTTGAAAAAACTGCCACTTTTTTCATGTCATGCAACAACTGAGTTTTCTGACTTAGATGGTATTATTTACTACTTATGTCTGGCCAGTAATTGTTTGGAATTGCAGTTTTAGGATTCCTTTTCGTATAATATCTCTCAGTTATCATGCTTTGGAATGTTATGATTTCTAACGTCATCTAATTTCCAATTGAGCATGGAGCGCCTCAAATGGATTTGACGATAATAGAGTTAATGGGTTTTCTGCTTGCTTATGTAGCTCGCAAACCTCATGGGTCATTTTCAATGGCTGACATGTCCAAGAAAGGTATTAATTCTGTTTGATCATTCTGTCTCATGACAACAAATCATAGTACGCAAATTGTGACAGAAATTTCTTGTATGCAGGACTTATCCACTGGTTGGCTTCAATGTGATCCTGGGCCTTTGTTTAAACCAGAGTATTGGACACTACCTAGGTGGATTTCTCAACGGGTAAACTGTTTATGAGCTTGAAATTGTTCTCTTTTTTCTCCCACTTTCTCTTTATGAATGTTTTCCTTTATTTTTTATGTACTATGTTCTGAGATCTTTTTTCTGTAATTGAACTTCTAGTGCCTTTTATCATTCTTAACAGTTTCCTTGGAAGGAAATCTCAATTCTACCAGTTCAGTGGCATGCCATCTGGCTTGGATTGTTTGCATCCATAATAGCGCCTTTTGGTGGATTTTTTGCAAGTGGTTTTAAAAGAGCTTTTAAAATTAAGGTACATGACAGTTTTAGCTTCCACTAGATACACTGGTAAAGTAGTTGACATGCATGGCATACTCTGCAAGCCCTAGATGATGATACTGTCTGCTAATTTCATTTCCCTCCATGTTTTACAGGATTTTGGTGATAGCATTCCCGGTCATGGTGGAATCACAGATAGAATGGATTGCCAGGTGAGATATACTGACAACTAAAGTGTTATGCTGGTGCTATTCTGATTGTGATGATGTTAGAGCTTCTATTTTAGTCTCACTTCCGACCTTATTGAATATTGCAGTTGAACATTATTCTTTGTTTTCTTTGTGCCAAAATCTTGTTATATTTTTGCCTTATTTCCTTCTCTGGCACACTTAGCTTATTCTGCCTGCCTGCTCAATTCAGTAATTGACATTAATTTTACACATAAAGCAGCATAGTCTGCTGTTATATTATATACCTTTTATGTCATTGGTGAAGAGAACTTGAAAATAAAGGTCTGGTTGAATGTTACAAATCTGGATAATGCGATAATTGGTGCATTGCGATGTAAAATTGCATAGGCAGTTGTTGAAATCTAAAATTCTACAGCATGTACACTGGTAGTATTGTGCCATGTTTGACTTTTTTTTTTTTTTTTTGGGAAATGTGTTGTTTGAACTTTTGTCTGGTTATAACTCAACCTTTCACAAAGTATAAGCTTGGAGACTATCTTTCTTATTTTGTTTCTTGACATCGCATAACATTATAATCATTGCAATAGTCGGATGGGAAAACAGTTAAAAAGCTATGTCCTGCATACCGCTAATGGCTTTATCTGATACTGAATGCAGCTTTTCTATGGCATCAAGTTTATCCAACGCATGAATTCCATTCTGACACATATTTCATTAATGTAGATGGTTATGGCTGTGTTTGCATATATTTATCATCAATCATTTGTCGTGCCCCAAAGCCTCTCGGTTGAAATGGTTTTGGAACAGGTAAACCCTGCAGTTGCAAATATCTTTTTGTGCATTTCCTTCGTGGATTAACTAACCATCGTACCTGTGATTGATGGTTGGTTTTGCAGATATTGACAAATCTAACATTGGAAGAGCAGCAAGCCATATACGTAAAGCTTGGGGAAATAATTCAGGAGAGGCTGATCGGACATTCTTGAATGAGCCGAAGACCGAACTGTATATTAGTTACTCTGTGCCCACCGAAATGTTGGCCTAGCAACTGAAAGGAAGAAAATGTATTTATATGGTGTTGCCACCCCATTTGTAGTGCTCATGTTACTAAGATGGAGGTAATTATTTAGTGTCTACATTCTATACCATGTTATTAACCAGGAAACATAGCATTACTTAAAGAGTGCATCCTTCATCGCCTTCATTCCTCTCTGCATTTGATGTTCTCGGTCACGGGACAATGCGGTGCGGTAAGATGCAACTCAAAGCAGTCTGAAAACAATGGAAGCCATTTATATTATGAAGACAGCAATTTCTAGTAAGACCCCGAAGATAAAATTTCTGTTATAGTTAAATAAATTCTATGGCTTTTATGCAGTTGGTTGCTAGAAATATGATTCTGATAGTGCAATACTCTTTGATGTTTAGCTGTACCTTGATGACTCCTTTAACAGTAGCTCTGCCCACGTAATTGAATAGGTTTTGGTTCCTGATGAGATATAATGATTATATCCTGATCCGTAAAGAACGATCAAACAAAATCATGAAATATTTGGAAGCTAAATTGACATGGCATTGAGATTTGCCTAGGTTGACTAAACTTTAAGCCAGGATAGATATTTTTTAATTTTTGAATTTTAGACTACTGGGTTGGGTATTAATTTTTCACATCAAATCTTCTGTTCTGGGTTGGGTATTAATTTTTCACATCAAACCTTCTCTTCTAATTATTCTGTTTTAATTTTATTTTATTAAATTTTATTTATATATTTATGCGGAATTTATATAAATGTGTGGATAAGATTTAATAGAACATGATACTATAATCAGCTTCCTCAATCTCATTAACCCAGTAGTTTTTTCTCCAACATCATACCTACAAGAATCCTAGGGCACCTGGTGATTCTATGATCCGGTATGAATTTGTAATGCCTCAGAAAACTGGTTGAGATAGACAACAGCAATCTTTTTCCAGATACAAGTCTACCTGCAGCTAATTGAATGCAGGATCTTACAGATCAAACTCAATGCCCAGCTTGATATATCTTCCCCTAGAAGATCCTATAAACCTTGCCGGATATCGATAAGGTTTTGTAGATAGAAGCTTTTGGCTTGAAAGACATAGTTTCTACTACTTCCATGGCTTCCTCAATTGACCAACTGCCTAGAAGATCAACTAAACATACATAGTGATCCATTTTGGTGCTAAACTCCTGAAATCTCATAGAATGGAAGTACTTGTTAAGGGGATCAGATCCCGTCCCTTTTAATCAGTTCCTATTATGTGCCATGAACTTTCATCTACAAATGTTATTGGCTCTAGTAAATTTTGTGGATGAAATGTTACGTCATACGATATGAATTGAATAAAAGGGCCAGAGGATACCTTGCCCTATTTAAGTGCATAAGTTCTTGTATCCTCTAATCACACTCAGGTATAACAAGAGGTCTAGTCGGACGGCCCAATGATGCCTTCCGTTACCGCAAAAATGTGGCTCGAGTTTGAGCTCGACATATTTTGGTCAATTTGGGCTTATTCTGCCGATCGGGCCATGTCTAGTAATTTTAAGTAGATTTATCAACAAAAAATAATTAACGGAGGTTTGTATATACTGTTGAATCTGCGAATAATAATGTGTTGGGTTGGGCTTGGAAATTAATTTTGGGCTTGAAAATTAATTATATAGTTTGGCCCAGTTTTCATTGGTTTGATTTGTCAATTAAAATTTTTAAAAAATATTGTTTTGTTCAAAATGAAACTTTTTAAAATTTTTAAGTTTTGGGTCGAATAATTATAAGTCAAGTCGGACTATATTGGGTTTAGGTTCGGACTTAATTATCAAATCTAGTAGAATCTATGATTCATTAATTTAAAGTGAGAGTTGAGATGAGACGTAAATTTTATAAATTTATAAAATAAAAAATTACGTGATATGGTGTTTTAAATTCAACATGCCTATTTTTTGAACTATAAGATTTATAAAAAGTTTAATTTAATATGATATTGTAAATTTTATTTTAGCATCAACCTAATACGATGCTTCATGTAAAATGGTAGTTTGTGTCTATCATGAAACAAGTGATTCAACAATGGGAGTTTATGCCTATTTTTCTCAATAAATTGTTGAAGCAATAATTAGAATAAGTTTGTGTCTATTTTTCTCAATAAATTGTTAAAGTAATAATCAATTCTAATTAATAATGGCAGATTAAATATTGAAGTGTTTATTTTTATTAGTATATTAATAAAATTATGATCTATTTTAATTAAAATTTACAAATATTAATAATGATCGATTAAATATTAAAGTGTTTATTTTTATTAGTATATTAATAAAATAATGATCTATTTTAATTAATATTTACAAATATTAATAATGGTCGATCTTAATTATACCTTTTAACAAAAATTAATAAATCATTAATTTGTTTCATGATGATACTTGCAAATATTAATGAATCATTAATTTGTTTCATGATGATGCTTTAAAAAATATACGTGGGTTAAAAGGTCATTTAGTCTGTCTAAATAATCACATAACATTGACTTAAAAGTCTCCTCGCAGTGCAGTTTCAAAAGTAGACGTCAAAGCATCTAAGCAGTTACTTTCTCTGTTCCAGATACTTCTTCGGCTCTCCCATGGCTTCCGATCTCGAAAAGAAGGCGAAAGAGGCGTTCATCGACGACAACTTAGAGCTCGCCGTTGATCTCTATTCTCAGGCCATTGACTTAAACCCTAATAGCGCCGAACTCTTCAGCGACCGCGCTCAAGCCAACATCAAACTCAGTAATTTCACTGGTAATCCTCTATCTGTTCTTATCTTGTAAGAGAAATTTAAGTAAGGTAACTAGTTTTCTGCTGCTAGTGTGATTGGTAATACGAAGAGAGAAATTTATGGAAATTGGGTAATAATTTGTAATTAATTGAATCTGTATGGTGGTCTCTTGAGTATCTGAGTGTTACTATTTTGTTGTTTTCGTTATGGTTGTGGAAATGTTTACCTTTTGAACGATATAAGCTAGGGATTGTGTTTATTCTAGTCTATGTAATGATATAGGATCAAAAGGTGAGTATCTACTATGTTTTAGTAATTGTTTGCTTCGGATGTTCAGAGGCGGTAGCTGATGCAAGCAGGGCTATAGAGTTGGACTCCTCTATGACGAGAGCATACTTGCGAAAGGGGTTAGTACGTTGCTGGATTTTGTTTTTAGTACTCTTGGATTTGACTGGTATGTCTTATTTGCTTGGTACTTGCACGCGTATCTAAACAGACATTTGTTGTGGACAGCTGCTTAGGAAGTTCAGGTTGTGATGATGCGTCTTTATGCCTTTGATAGTTTCCCGGGTGATTTGCGTTTTGCCTGACCATAACTGGTTTTTTGTCAAGGGCAACCTTTATATTCTATACAATAAATAATTTCTGGTATACAACTAGGTAATATACTTGACAGTCAGATCCGAATTGTCTTAATCCCAGCTTGGTGGGGTTGTCTCATTCTGCTTTGTAGCCTTTGTTTTATTGTTTATTTATTGTGTTTTTCACCATATTATTATCATTGGCATTTGGGCCATCATATCAATGAAAAAGAAGAAAATATAAAATTGTTCTTTGAAATTTGTTCCCCTTTCCATTGATTGATATGTGCTTGCACTTAATCTTTGTTAACTTTTGCGAACTATTAGATAGTCTTCTTAGTTCTATGGTGGAGTGCATGTTGTTTGATGTACTTATGCTACCTGTTTGCATGAGAAGGTGATCTATAATTGGAAGTACATATTTTAAGTTGTTACGAACCATATGTACAGATTTGTGATTGCTACAGCACAAGCTTCTATAACATGCATTTTCTCTTCTCTTTAGGTTGTTTGATTAGTTGGCTGTATTTTCTTGTTTCAAGTGCCAGCAATCCCCGTGCAGTCATTCTTTTAATCTCTCGGGAAAAAATTCCCATGCAGCTATTATAACTTGAAATTGTTTAGAGCCAGTATCCCTTGCAGACATTTTCTTATTGCATTATCTATTGCAGCATTGCATGCCTGAAGCTTGAGGAGTATGAGACTGCTAAGACAGCGTTAGAAATTGGTGCTTCTTTGGAACCAGGAGAGTCGAGATTCATTGATTTAATCAAAGAGTGCGACAAGCGCATTGCTGGTATGAAAATGTTAATCTTCTCTTGAGACTGATTTCTCGAATTTGAAGTTGTTTGTTGGCAAATAGCTGCCTTCTGTCATAAATTGCATGTGATAAAGATAAAATTTGGTGTGCAATTTCAGAGGAAACCAGTCACTTTTCAAAGCAGACACCGGATGTTGCAAAGGATAGTGCTTCCTTGCCAGATCCTCAGCCTGTTAGTGATGTCTCCAGTCAGGCAACAGCGGTACCACCTGCCAAGCCAAGATACAGGTTTGTGTCAATATTGGGGATTAATGTGTTTGTAGACCATGTCAGTCAAGGATGTGATTGATCTGGCGAGTATTGCAGGCATGAGTTCTACCAGAAGCCAGAAGTGGTTGTTATAAGCATATTTGCCAAGGGCATACCTCCAAGTTGTGTCTCTGTTGATTATGGTGAACAAATAGTATGGGCAACAGTTGAACGCTTCCTATTATTATAAATTTTATCAATATGGACAGTTGGATTAGACATCTTTCTGACGTTGGTGTGTTGTTTTGCAGTTAAGTGTCAGCATTAATATTCCTGATCAAGAGGAGTACCGATTTCAACCTCGTTTATTTGGGAAGGTTTTACATTAAACTTAGGCTGCTTCAAAGCTCTTTGTATGTGTGTGTGAGAGTAGGCTGTTAATTTCTAGGCATTTACTTGTCCCATAAGAAACGAAAGGTCGAGCAGTATGTTTTTCCCATTTGGTTTTTTCAAGATCTTTAAGAAATTACTTATTCACAATCGTGCTTCACCATTCATAGTGCTCTTTTTCAACCTGTTGCTAATTCCACCTGTGTCTCACTAGAGCCCCTGGTGATTATTGCAATGTATTCTTGACCATTTCTTTACTGCTGACAGATAGTACCTGCGAACTGCAAGTGTGATGTGTTGTCCACAAAAATTGAAATCCGCCTAGCAAAAGCTGAACCAATACATTGGACCTCTCTTGAATACAGCAAGGAAACAGCAGTCTTACAAAGGGCTATGGTCGTCTCTGGTATGTGATAATGCTAGTCTGATTGTTCATCTCCTGTGCCTCTTTTAACCTTTTACGATGCTAGTTCTTTAGTCCGTGGTTGGCTCAAGGAATCATTTTCTTCCTTAGTTTTTAAAATTCCACCCTATTTACTTTTTAATGTTCGTATAATCAAGCCATTTAAACAAGATAGCAGTATGTATAACTCATTGAATCATTTATATTGGATGACACAATGGGTATGTCCTAGATATCCGGTATAGTTGATTCTAAATGTAATTGTTGCTACAATGTGAAATTCCATGAAGAATCTTCAAATTTTAGAACAAAAAGGCCTTCTCCTTAATCTTAATAGGATGATGCTGATTCTTGTTGGTTTCTCTATTTGTTGCATTGTATGAGTGGTTTATGCTATATGTATATTGTCATTGGACTGGCAAACATTACTTCTGATGCTGGTAATCTTACTTTCTGTCCGACTTCACAAACCAGGAGCAGGATCTTCTAGGCCCAGTTATCCCTCCTCAAAGCCAGGAGGTACAGATTGGGATAAGCTTGAATCCCAAGTAAAGAAGGAGGTAATTCTTCTGATTTTGCGTTTATCTTTCACATGCTTCTGTGTTTATCACTACAAGATTTACATGTAACCAAATTCTCAATCAACGTGCATGATGTCATTATTTGAATCAGGAGAAAGAAGAAAAGTTAGATGGTGACGCAGCTTTGAACAAATTTTTCCGAGAGATATATTCAGACGCCGATGAAGACACTAGAAGAGCCATGAGTAAATCTTTTGTAAGATTTTCATACTGTTTATATGCAGTACTTTTGCTTTGCCAAATACCAAATATAGGTTTAAATCGACTTAAAGGCAGATTATGATTGAGCAACGAGCAAATATAGGCTCTTGTGTTAATTTCTTGCCTTTTTTCGGGTTTGTCTTGCAGGTAGAGTCTAATGGAACGGTACTATCAACAAACTGGAAAGAAGTTGGGTCTAAGAAGGTTGAAGGAAGTCCTCCAGAAGGCATGGAGATGAAGAAGTGGGAGTACTGAGATTTTGATAGTGTGTTTTGAATATATGGTAACTGGTCGGTACAATTTTGATCTTTAAACTACGTTTAGTTCCTTCTACTTCAGGATTTCGCACTTCACGATAAACAAACGGATGTTAGTATTGTGTTTCATTCTTGTTGGCCGCGCATTTGTTCTGAACGTGTCAAAACTGCTCCTTCATTCACTACTTCATGCCGCTGAACTTGGCCTGCTTCTAAATGTATGAACCGCTTCCTTTGTTTGCATCAGTCTGGTTTTCTTCTACTCTTTGTTTTGCACTTACTAGTCCATGCCATCTTTCATTTCATTTTCTAAGACTAAGATAGGGATGCTTCTTTATTTCATTTCTTGATGAGATGGTAACAATTAGTTTGAGAGTTACATACGCACTATCTTTTTTTCATTTCAATCTTAACATTTCACCTATAGCCTATTTATTTAAATTTCAGTATCATATCGTTTTAGATTTTTGTATAAGTAAAAAAAAAAAACAGAATATGGTAAAAATAATTGTGTAGAAGTTAAATACTATCACAAGTGATTAGTAATAATTTTTAAAATATGATTATTATAATAACAATATTATAATTAGTTCTTAGCTTTATTTTATCTTTTGTCTCTGTCTTAACTTTTATCAGGCAACGTCCTTTTCATTTTTCCTATTTATTCTTTTTAAAAAATTAGTGCGTACTGAATTTTGAGTTTAATTTATGTTTAAATTTTATTTTAAAATATTAATTAAAATTATAACATTAAGTTTTTAAAATTTAGAAATTATAGATATTTAAGTAAGCTTGATTACTCGTGCTTCAGGTTGTCTAAACCCAATTGGACTTGGGTTTGGATCAGAAATTTTCGAGTCTGATCGAGCTTCTACTCTTCCTTTCTCCTTTTCTTTGGATTATTATTCTTGGTACTTTTAGGTAGACTTTTAAATTACCCTGTTACCCATCCGTCTGGGGCCAGGTTGTTATGGGTGCCGCTTAAATGCTTTCTAGAGTTTTTGCCTTTTTGGTCAGTTAGGTAAGGAGCTAGAGTGCCACTATGACGAAGGGTAGGTAAGAGTTCTGCTTCCTATTGGACAATGTCACCATCTTTAGCTATTCTCTAACGAAGAAACAGCTGACTGATTTTGGATGGTGGGAACCCCACACGCTTTTAAAGCCTGCAATGGCACTTTAATATTACTAGTTCGCTTTCTGCAATAGAGTACCTTCCACGTATTTAGCCATTTATCTTGTGTATATTATATTGTAAGAGTTTCTCTTAAATGAGTGGTGTGATTTTTATGTATTTATTATTCTAAAAAGTATAAGTTTAAATTCGGTTAACTTAAAATGATTGAAGATGGTAAACTAAAAATAAAAAATCTGTTAAAAGTTATAAATATTGTTTGAATTATAATTATTATTTAAATTATTAGTTCTTTACATAATTTGTATAAAATTTATATTTCATAAATATTAAATATTTTTATAATTTGTACATTTCAAACTTCAGATTAGATGCTTCAATTTCACCCAAAAAAAATAAAGAGAAAAAGATGCTGTGAGTTGTTAGAGCATGTTAACATTGTACGTAATTCAACTGCTACAGTGTCTTGGATGGATTTACAATAGTTTAATTATTCCGTCTTCTTCGATGGATTAAAGACAGAAAGTCAATATATCTAAATTATTTAAAGAACATTTGATTTAAAAATTAATAAATTAAATAAAAAAAATTTACACTAAAAGTCAGTATGGACCATTCCTCGCACCAAACTCGCTCATCCTATATAAACAAGTTGGAATATTTCAGTATGGCTCTCAACCTTCACTGCACACAACTATGGAGGAAGTCATTGTTCTGTATCCAAATGCAGGCAGAGGCCATTTGGACTCCATGGTTGAGCTGGGCAAGTTTATAGTCAACCACTATCCTTCACTATTAGTCACCGTCGTAATCTCCGCCCCACCACATGAAATTCCCACCACTCTCACCTATACTCAAGCAGTCTCCGCCACCACTCCCTCCATCACTTTCCTTCAACTCCCCACCGTCACTCCGCCTCCTATCACCTCATTTACTGAAGAAACTATAATATCCCAGTTCTTTGAGATAGCTGTGCTCAACAACTCTAACCTTCACAATGCACTCTTAAACGTCTCTAAAACCTCCAAGATCAAAGCTTTAGTTCTGGATTTATTTTGTGCTTCTGCTTTTGAAGTCTCTACTAGCCTCAACATTTCTACGTACTTTTTCTATACTTCTGGAGCAAGTGGCCTATGTATGTTACTTCACTGGCCGACCCTCATTAACGACACCGCAAGAGATTTCAAAGCAGCCAATACCACCATTAACATACCTGGTGTACCTCCAATTCCATCAGAAAAGTTTCCACTATCTGCTGTGGATCGATCAAGCAAAGTGTTTAGTTATTTCCAGGACGTCGGGCTCCAAATGGCCAAATCTGCAGGTATCATCGTCAATACGTTTGATTTGCTAGAACAAAGGGCACTCGAAGCAGCAAGAGGAGGGAAGTGCACAAGTGATGGATCTTCTCCTCCAATCTACTGCTTAGGACCGATCGTGAAAATAACTGAGGATAAGACCGAGCATGATTGCTTAACTTGGCTTGAGTCACAACCTAGTAACAGTGTATTGTTTCTCTGTTTTGGTAGTGGTGGAGTTTTCTCAGCTAAACAAACGAGAGAGATCGCCATTGGATTGGAATCGAGTGGTGTCAGGTTCTTGTGGGTAGTTCGTGATCCATTGCCCGAAGACGGTGTTCAGAGCAATCCAACGAGCTTGGAATCATTTTTGCCTGATGGGTTCATGGAAAGAACCAAAACTAGGGGTTTTATAGTGAAGTCATGGGCACCACAGGCTGCAATACTGAACCATGATTCGGTCGGTGGGTTCGTGACACACTGTGGATGGAACTCGATCCTTGAAGCAGTATGTGCGGGGGTGCCCATGTTGGCTTGGCCTCTCTACGCAGAGCAGCATCTGAATAGGGTATTACTGGTGGAGGAACTAAAAGTGGCTTTGCCCGTGAATGAGTCTGAAAACAGGTTTGTGAGTGCTCACGAGTTGGAAATGAAAGCGAGGGAGTTGCAGAACTCGGAGACGGGGAAATGTCTGCGAGATAGAGTTGCCATTCTCAGGAAAGAAGCTCTAATGGCGACTAACAATGGAGGATCATCTCGTGTTGCTTTGGCCAAGCTTGTGGAGTCCTTTACAAGTGATTTTAGCAACTAAGTTTTTTCTTCAAACACCTTAAAACAAAAAGATAGCATCATTGTCACTACATTGGTTTCTTCATCTCCGTTATGGTGATATGGAAGTTGAGAGGCAGGTGCGATTTGACGAATGGGATGTGGTTAGGAGGAATGCTAATTCTCTAAACCACATAGTTATGAAAATTTGTCCTGCAATACAAACTTCATTTGCATGTTTTGATATAGTTTTCAAAAAAAGTGTCTAATTGGTGAGGAAGTGGCAAGAAAAATGAGAGAGATAAAAGGTAAATTGTATTCTAAAATTACAAAACATTGATATGATCCAAAAATATGAGTAATCAATTTCTGAAAACTGGAGAACAGAGTATGTGCTTACTGCTAAAAGATGATAATTTCTAATTCAAAATTAATCTCCATTAAAATTTAGTTAACTTTGAAGCAGATCGATGCCACTTTTTCTTTTGCTTTTTCTTTTATCTTTGCATGATTCTTGTTTCCTGCTGATAACAGTTGTAAAGTGATATATCTCATTTCAAAATTTAAGTAAAAAATTTAAAAAAGTTCAATAATACGGAAATCACAATGAAATAAATAATTATCAAACATTATTTTCGTGAGATAAGAGATTAATACTTAACACGAATCTTTACGCTTTTAGTCTTTGCTTATTTTTGTCCAAACGGTGGAAACCAAGAGAAATTCTATTCTCTTCCTTTCTTTCAATCCAAACTAGGGCTTAAGCAATTTTTACAGTTTTAAAAGTTGAAAATTATATTAAATTTTTTATAATTTAATTAATTTTAAAATTTAAAATTACTTGAAAATTGAGTTGAAATTAAATTTAATTTGATAACTAAATTGATTAAATGGTTCGTATTTTATAATAATAATAACTTTAAAATAAATTTATTTTTCTAATTATCATTTTTTTTCCTTAAATTCTTTTGGAGTGAATATGAATCCAAGCCCGATCCGTTAGAGTGCGAAGTTTCTAACAAACCAGCCATTGCCAACAACATGTTAATGTGATTGGCAAACTCATAATTGGATCCAAAGAGCCTGTGTGCAAACCTATTAAGGATAGTAGCATGGGTGAACAAACCATATCATGATTGGGTCGTGTTCAACCAATACTTGTGGCCCATCATATAAAACCCATCATATAATTATTATATTTTTCAATTATTATATTATTTTTAAATTGAGTTATATAATAAGGCAACATTATCCATAACAAGCTTTCTCAATCACCGTCTTAACAAAGATTCAATTACGATTTCATTTTTTGAACATAGTAGACCAAAGAAGTCCTACTTCTAAAGTTTATTATAATTCCATTTAGTCGATTAGTTATGCCAAAACATAAATTTACAAGAAACCAATGAAGATATTGGATTAAGCTTTGATTTTTCTTGAAATTGATTTTATTGGTTCTTATTAACATTTAAAAAATCACGTAGAAAGTTAAATATGTAAGATAAAGTGCTTAAAATTTAAATTTTTAGTTAATATTAAATAGTTATAAAAATTGTAAAAAATTGAATAAAATTAAAAAATTTAAAATATAAT
>JAOQMP010000007.1:31829101-31848953 GCA_027563575.1 Erythroxylum pedicellare
ACATCTTTGCACGCAAATGCTGGCATATCTATTGTATGTAGTTTTGCACGTGTTGTAGTATCGTAATAAGAAACAATTTCATGTTCGTTTATGTTCTAAGTTTCCTTCGATTACAATTTGTTTTCCAGTAAATACTGTCTCGGTATTGAAATAGTTGCTACTCTGCTCATCCAAACATTGTCTTTGTGATATGCTGATGTTATTGACTGGACTTTGAACACTGTGCCCTTAACCAAAGCACGCATTCCTGCTCTGTTGAAGATTTTTTCCAGTAAATACTGTCTCGGTATTGAAATAGTTGCTACTCTCTGCTCATCCAAACATTGTCTTTGTGATATGCTGATGTTATTGACTGGACTTTGAACACTTTGCCCTTAACCAAACCACGCATTCCTGCTCTGTTGAAGATCAGTTCAGAGAAGAACACAATAAGCCTTCTCAAGAAAGATATTAAGCAACTTAATCTTAAACTATCACAACTTCAGGCTTTATTAGAGGAGAAAGAAACTCAATTACAGCGGTTAAGGAGGTAGGATGATCTTTATATTTAGACAAGATTGTTTGTTTTCCTTGAAATGTTTCTTATTATGAGATAATGTTTTTGCTCATACTGGAAATAGTGCTGCATCACCATTGGACTCAGGCAGGGGACAAGCTCAAAATTCAGCCACATCAAGTGTTGTGCGTGATGATGATTACTTGCTTTCCAAGAATGACAAGGAAACTTGCACTTATGGTCCCTCAAGTCAGGGTGAAGCAGAAATGGATCAGGAGAGCGTTGTTAGTGACCTTGCTACAAATTCGTCAGGACTTAGTATGTCAAAGTCTGGGGATGAATTAAATCCCATGGGTCTTGCTCACAAGGAAGAAGGTAAAACAGGTTATGACATCCCAATGATGCAAGGTGACCTATATAAAGGCGAGTCACTGCTCTATATCGCTTCTCTTTCATGTTTTGGAAGTTATAGTACTTAGATTGGAGAAAGATATTCTTTTTATTAAGATGTCTAATTGATCTGGCTTGAATAGACTGGCAGGTGATTGTCACTTTTTGCTTCTTATTAGGTAAATAATTGTTGAATGTGATGCTGCAGATGGTGGCGGGGAAATCCAGAGCAAAGAAGGGTTCCCTGAAGTGAAACTAGATTTCCAGGTGAAGTTGCTGATCAGCTGATAATTCACTTCACATTTTAATAATCAGATAGTAATAATGTCTGCTTTCTTTATCGCTTTCCACTATTTTTGTTCAATTTTGTTATTATGGTATTTTCATTCACTAAATCATGATTTGCAGGAGACATTTTTGGGCCATACAAGTCCAATCAGTAGGTGCCGTTTTTCTGCATCTGGGACCAATGTTGCAAGTTCTTCTGTAGATGGCACTGTCAGGTACTCTTATGGTGCTTTGTGATGTAAGGACCTAGTCATTGTCTATTAGTTGCATACTGTTCGCAACTGCTATGTAGTTTACTACTTTAAAGTTCTAATCTATTCCTTATTTTCAATGCATTTTGTTAATGAAGGATATGGACATATGATTCGTCAACTTCAACATCTAGAAATGCCACCATATACTGTGGAGCAGAGATTATGTCACTTGATTGGGAGTGTAAATCTGACCGCCTGGTAAATATTACTTATTTTGTTTTTGGTGGCATGAATTAATGCATAGTTTGATAGAGGTTAATTTTTCCAGTTTGTTGAGATCTATAATCTCTTCGCTTAAGTTTTGTCGTTTCTTTTGGCAAAGCTTCTCATAGGCACTGCCGATGGAGGTATCAAGGCTTGGAATGTTGATGCAAAGAGAGTTGTTTGTGATCTCAACACCGGTGAAGCATTTCCAAGGTATGTGGTTTCATAACCACATCCAATGATATTTTCCCTTTGTGTTGATTATAAAGTTTTGAATTTTTGTGTTCTGCAGTATACTGGACATCAAATGCAGCCCTGTAGAACCCATTTTTGTTTCAGCAGCAGCATCAAGAAGGTAATTTACTGCTACATTTTGTTGTTGATTGAAAGTTTCTTTTCTTCGTTACGGTAGTTCAAGAGGACGAAGCTGATTAGTTGTTAGAAAAAACTTCTTATTGATGCAAATGGTTATAATTGTACTCCACAATGGTGTCTTATTGGTATTTGATTTCAAGAAAACTCTGATTCTAATAACTCTCTTTCTTTAAAAGTTTAGTTTTGATATTGAGATAGAGAATAATGGGATCTTATTGTCTTAGTAGGCATGGTTCCAGCTATATTGACACTTTAGGATATGCTTCATTAACTGCATGGAACATGAAGACATGGAGACCCATGGTATATTCTTGTTTTCTCTCAGATCTTCATGTTTGTTTGCACACCAGTTTTTTCCCATTTATTCCTTAAAATGATTTTCATTAGTGAAGACAGTTCTTCCTCTTGGCGAAGATCCACCAGCAATTACTTCCATATGCTTCAATCACAATGGAAAGATTTTAGCAGCTTCTGCAACTGATGGAATGATCCATATGTTTGGTATCCTTTTGGTTTAAGCACTAGTGTCATTTTTATGTCACTTTTGAAGTTCATAAGAATCTTAAGACCTCTATTGTAGTCTATACACAGTTTGGAAATTGACAATGGAATAAAAGAATTTCAGAAAACATGCCTATTATTGTGCATGTATGCGTGCAACTTAACTATCAAAAGACATGTCCGCTGGCCTTCAAATTACTGGTTGGCCAGCACATGATTCTCCTATAAGCTCAATTCTTTTTGGGCCTGATGAGACAAGCATTTTCAGCTTGGGTTCTGATGGAAAGGTAAATGGTTCTTGTCTGATCAATGAAGTTTGTGGTGGAATTGTTTATGCAAGATCCAGTTTATTTGATTCGGTACTTTTTCCCAATATATAGATAACTAGACTCGTGTTTTGTGCTTCCAGATTTTGGAATGGAGCTTGCAAAACCAAGGTCATGTCCTTTGGTCAAGAAGTTGCCGCAGGTACTTTTGTTTTGTATGTCTTTTAAGTTTTGTTTTTTGTTACAAGGCACTTTACCAGTTCTTGAACTTGGCTATTTAGTCACGTTTTGATCTTGAATTCTCTAGAAAGAAGGGAACTGGGGAACACTAACTAATTATATGTGTGTATAGTTATCTATATACTATATATCGTGGGAGAGAAAGAATGGTAGCAATGGAGAGACTTAAAAGAGTGAATGAATGTAAAAAAGAAACAAAATTCTGCCAAATGGACGCATGGTTGTGTGCCATCCTGTTCAGTTTATTTGCTAAATGTTCATATATGTTTTGCTTAGCAAGGTCTAACTGCTTATCTAATCTCCCTCTAGGTTCTTTGACACTGAGACCTCATCATGGAATAGACATGAAATGGCTTTGGATGCTAATGGGAGGAGACTTTTGGTCACTTCTAGTTTAGTAAGAGCACCCATATACCAGGTACGGCTCTCTCCTGTGAAGATGATGGCTTTTGTTTACAATGGGATACCCATTTTCTTCAGCCTTTTGGATGAGTGGTAGTCACAATGTGATCGATGAGGCCCCATTTCAAACTTAAAGACTTGAGGTTTAAAGCAGGGGCAATCCTGATTTTCAAATAAATGGTAATATAACTTAAAAATAAAAAGGACTATAGATCTGGCAACAAGGAGTAGCGTGGGGTTAAATTATTGAAATGTTTGGACTGTTGAATTCATCAATAGTAAAATGATCAGATTGGCTGATCTCGGTAGAACTGAGAGACTGGGCGAGTCAATTGTCAACAGTTATACGGTCTAGCTAGTTGAACTGGTTCAACCCAGGGCGATAGACCGGAATGTATCATGGGCCAGTTTGATCAATTGAGTAACCTGGATGAGCCAGAGATCTGGTTCCTGAGAAGTATCTCGGTCCTTGTTTGGATTTGTGTAATGTGGCTCAGCTGTAGATCCTGTGAGGCTGTGACTAAGTAAAAGATTGATCGTTTTCAGGTTCGCGGACATGTGAATGGCATGAGAACTCTCCCACACAGTTCAATTATCACAACTGTGGATTGGCATCCAACTCTACCCATTTTCTTGACTGGATCAGCTGATCACTCCGTTCGAGTAACATCTATATTGTAAGTTTGAATTAATTCATTTCATTGTTCTCCATCTTAAAGTAGAAGGCAGAGCTTGTTGTAAGTTTGCATTGTAATTGTTAATTATTCCTTCTCGAATTATCTTTCGATTCTAACTTTTCCCATTTCGGTGTGAAGAGTTTGCATTCAAGGATTTGACTGCAATTAAACTGGAAACGCAATCCAAATTTTGGAGGAAAACATAATAGTAGTTAAAAGTAGAATAGCATCCTCCCTGGACGGGCCTGAAATTAAACAAGCCCAAGGCCAAGTTAAAGTCTGATTGACTCAGGCTCTTAGGCCTAAGGTCTTCAAGTTTTTGGGCTCATCTGAGTTTTGTGTGGGTTTCAGGCCCGGAAAAAACCATAAGTGCCACCCTTTTGTAGACTAGATCATGGGATTGGGCTTGGGCTAGCTTAAGTCTGTTGACGACGGGTAGGAGTGGACCTGTCTTCAGGCCTTAAAAAACCTGATAAATAATTAGTTTAGGCTTTTAATTTATTCGTAAAATCATATAACTGCATTTAATACACGTCTCTATGGGTCTTCTGCTTTAAGGATTTGTTTTTTCGGGTCTAGTTTAACGTTGGCAATAGAGTAGGATGGGTCTGGGCTTAAATTTAGCCCAAATTAGGGTCCGAGTCTATTACAGTTTGAGCCCAAGCCCAATTGATCACAGTTCAAGCCCAAAATTTTACTTTATTTGCCTATACTTATTGGAATTTCGGGCCGAGTTCGTTGACTTGGATTGAGCCGAGCAAAAAATGTGAGGATATACCTATTCTTTAATGATTGCTTAGTCTAGTTTCTTTACTGTTAAGTTTTTTAAAAATAAAACAGAAAATGTGTTAATTACTTTAACTAATTAACTAAATTTATCTTTAGTTATCATTAATATTTTATTACTTGTAATTAGACTTATAGTTGGACTGAATTGAGTTTAATCAAAGTCCAACTTGAAGTATTTAAAAATTATAAATTATTTATTGAATCAAAATTTGAAACTTAAATAAAGTTATAAAATTGTATAAAACAAAGGGCCAATTATTTACATTAATATATGTAAAATATTAATTATAATTTATAAAGAAATTAAATAATTATAAACAATTGTAAATTAAATATTAATACTTGATTGGATTGGGTTGATTTTTTAATTTTTAAAAACATAAATTCAACCTTTGAATCACTTGACTTAATTTTAAATTTTAGTCAATTCTTAAATTGATTTTTAAAACTCACTCTTCAATTTTCATTTTATCAATTTGTACAACTATGCTTAATTACACAAACGAACCTATCAAATGCACATCTTTCAAAAACTAAGCTAAATTCCAGAGCAAAAGCTAAAAATCACAAAAAAATAAAGACGAAACGACACATCGATTTGCACTTTCTAAGATTAAGTTATTTTCAGCTTAATCAATTTCATTCACTTTCTTAGATCCGTTACTTAGGTCTATTTGGGCAAGTACGTAGTGACAATGTTGTGATCATTCGTCGTTTCTAATGAGATGACCTATTAAAAATAAATGACTGCTATAAAAGATTACGGTTTACAAATAAATGCTGGACCAATCGTTTACTTCGCAGCAAGCTAAGCCCATCCATCTGCCAAACCCGGCCTAATGTAGAGAGGTTGAAAGCGTCCTCTAGAAATTATAAAATACAGAGAGAGGGAGAGGGTGAGAGAGAGACAGAAAGCAATCAGTGGCAAACTCCTAATCGAACCTTAGGCGCATGAATGAAAAAACAAGACCTCCCTCTACACCCGAGCATCTTAATTAAAAAAGAGTAAGCAGAGAACAATTGACTTTACGGAGGATAAAAGCCGCGTGCCATCCAGGTGGGCGGTTTGGTGTACTGATGCTGTACCCTCACCTAACAGAATAATGCTCCCGGAACAGTAAAGTCGACGTTCTTTTCCTTCTTAATCATCGTCACTATAATCAATCACCATTCTATGGCTAAGTCGAGATTTCCTACTCGATAAGGACGTGTTTTCTATCGAAGCGCTAGGAGGCGCGACATCTTCCTCTGAATCTGCTAATGAATCGGATAAATTATCATCAGCATTATTATCCACTGACGGATTTTCAACATTCAAGTCAACTCCCTTATTCACATGGTCAATTGAGACATCATTTTCAATCTCGTCAATGGCCATCCTCATGGGTTGGTTGCCTCCATCCCTAGATAAGAGCAGAAGATTAATTGAGTCCGAACTTTGTATGCGCTCCCATATTGTCACCACTAGGGGAGGCAAGTTGAAGAGTTCAACATACCTTTCTGCAACATCTTCATGAACTCCATCAACATAACTGCCATCAGTCGCTGAAGGCTTATTGAATATTTCTGCGGCCTTCTCGTCTTCTGCTGATGAAACCAGCTTCCTGGTTTTCCTGTCCAGAAAGCGAATTATTTTAACTGACGTCATTACATATATATATATGTATGTCAATTCACCATTTAAAGGCAACAGTAGATTTAAGAGAATCAAGTCCGGTCAAATTTATTTTGATTCACTTTCATATTGGTTTGATTCAATTTTTATAATTAATTAGATCCAGGAAATAATGAGAAAGTCCGATGAGTCAAAAAGAGGAGGCTTAGTTTTTTTTTTTTGGCCGTGTCTACTCTCGAAAGAATGAATGCGATGGTGAAAGCAGAAAGAATTATGAATAGCTTAAATACAAGGCACTGAACGGTTGTTAATGAAACATAGTCATGCAGTAATTAATATACAGTAATGAACAAGTTCGTTAAAAGGGTCAGGAAATGAACGGAGAAGAGAGACTGAGAAAGTTACTTGGCAATGGCGCTTAAGACTTGGTCATCATCTGAATCCCCGGACAAATTCCGTTCCTTATTGTGCTCCTTGGCAGAATGCTTTTCACCAAGTTTATTTATACGTCTTCAACACGAAAAGAAGTGTTAATAACATAAAACTTTTTGCAAATAATTGTTGGGCACCAAAATCAGTTTTGGAAGGGGATGGTTCTATGTCGATCCATAAATTCTAAGCTCAGCAATGAAATACTTCCAATTCGCCACAAACAGTTGAATTACCTAAAAGATTAGTAGGTTAGACTAGGTGGTTTATGGCTTCGATGGTAACTGCGGCGAGTAAGAAAATGAATCATAGAAAGAAGGCCTTGCTCAACGATTAAGCTAATACCTCGGAACGAAGCTTGGCAAATCATCCCCAGAATCTCCAGAAACCTCTCCGTCAATATTTCGTTTCAGTGACTCCTCACTCAATAATGAGGTTTCTTTCTTGTTTTTTCTTCTACAAAATGAGAATTATTATGTGATTTCGACCAACATATTAGTTGGGTACATTGGCATATTTTTATCAAAACTCAGTAGATATACCTGTTCTTTAATGATTGCAGTGTCTCGTTATCTGAATCCTCCCCAAGAAGAAAGCCACTAGGTTCATCCTCCCTCGAATGCATCTTCTCTTCAGACTTCTTACGGGGCACACGTAAACCAAGTTGTTTCAGCTTTCGGGAAACTTGGGCAGCCGTGAAAGGATTGTCAGCTGCTAGTGCATTTGCAATCATATTGCTGCACTTTTTATGGTCTTTGAACCTGCATCATGATAAGAATAAAAATTTAAAAATTTTATTATTAAATTTCATTTAAATGAAGATTGTTTTATAAACAAGTGTTGGTGTTAAGAACAAACTTATAAAGATTAAGTACTTGTTTTCAAAAAAAATTTAAAAGTTAATTCATATATTTCAAGTATAAAACGTTCACCCCGTTCATTTTGTATCCCATCGGATAAAACTTGCATTAATAGATAATATAGAATTCCTTAGGCACTTACTGTTCATACAAAACTTTAATCATTTCCTCCTGGTCTCTGTTAAAGGCATGTACTCGTTTCCTAGTGCTCCTGCTAAAAACGAGAGGTCCAGCATATTAACTTGAAAGAGTGGGAAAGCATTTTAACAATCACTAAAGAAAAGTGAATACTATTAAAACTTACACAGCTTGCTTTGAACATCCTAATTCGTCTGGGTTCAGAACCTGAGTTCGTATCTCCATAGCTTGCTTTGGTTCGGCTGAAGTTGGCGTGTCCACAAGCCGCCGCCTTTTCTTGGATGCGACTCTTAATCCCAGCTGCTTGAGCTTGTTGGAAACTTGTGCTGCTGAAATCTGACCATCGGGATCTAGGGATTCAGCAATTAAACGACTACAGTCTCCATCATCTTTGAACCTGCGAAAATAATTCAGTCACACCGAATGGGAAAAAGAGTGATTTGATCTTTATAGAAAGGCTAAAACAAGCACAGACAAACTCGTTATGATACAAAAATAACTGTTAGTGTCTCATCAATGCATTCTTGTATGATGCATGTGACAGATGTGATACTTACTTATCATAGAGATCTTTTATTCTTGTCTCCAATTCATCAGTGAGAACAAGTCTTCTCTTTCCTTTTGTAACTCTTTCAGGTTCATGTTCAGTTGCATCTCCTTCACTGCACCAGGAAAATAAAAATAAGGAAAATCCAAAAATCCTTGACGAAAATAAACGTTCAAAAGGATCTATAAAATAGCATCCATATCATAATGTTAATAACTATCCGCCACATATGCAGAAATGGAAGATATTGATTTAACAAGTATCCGCCATATATGCAGAAATGGAAGGTATTGATTTACTTTTCATTCCCAGGACACTAAGCAATCTTCGCCTTTTCAGTACATCAAAGACCTCTAGACATCTCGTGAAATGCCAAGACATTTAACGTCTGTTGGGGGCCCTTAATTTTGTACGAGGACCATGTCACCATGAGGAAACAATTTTACACTGTACAGTCACGACGTTCCATGGGTTCCTAAAAATGATCAAAGCTTGATGGTGTTTTCTAGTTAAATCATCATGCTGAAGCACCAAAAGCGGTTTTCCAGCCTTCCAATTAAGGAACAGAAGAGGCAAGCCAAAAGATATCAGATATCAAAGTTGTTAACGCAAATCTTACTTCCCAGGACTAAAACGGCTTCTAAGACCCTGGCTCGTGAAATAAAAATAACGTAAGGAGAAAAAGAAGCTTCTAATACCCTAGCTCATGAGAGATCACAACATGTGCCTCATCTTCACCCAGCGCATCTGCTATGCTTCTCGGTACCCAGTCCTGTGTTCGTGACGACCCAAATTCTTCATTTGCTGAAATGCTGCCCAAACGAGCACTGCCTTTCCTCATGTTGCCAAGCTCATGCATTAGATATTCAGCATTTATGTAATGGCATTCTGCCTTGGACTTCCAAAACAGAACTTCCACGAATAGAAGGGGTTGATTCTTCATTTTCCTTAGCATTCTTCTAACCAGAGTTGTAAGGAAATCAACTATGTTTGTGTATTCCTTGCATGGACACGACTTTTGCTCATCCAGGATGTCATAGAATGTTACAAGAAGTGATAACTGCATAACTTCGTACGGTGGTCATGTGAGTAACAATCACATATGAAAATCCAATATTTTTAAGGACAAATCAATTCAAGTTATAACCTGATATAACATTGGAGATAGATCCAAGTCATCTGTAATTCTCCGCAAAATGCTGATGATATAGTGATTTGTCCGTGTGGAATTGCTCTTGTAGAACTTAAGCAACCAGCATAAATTCTGAATGATGCTGTGGTTTGCAAGAGTTGACACAAATGTTGAGACCTTAAAATCAACTTCACAAGTCACGGTGGTTTGCTCATCACCAGAAGAATCATCTGCACTACAAGAGATATCATCATTTATAGAGTCATTCTTTCCACCATCCTCCTGAGGTAGATTACCATGAAAGTTCACCGTCTCCTGAACAGATTGCTCAGCTGCATCAACCTGGACCGTAAGCTCGTTATTTTCTTGATGATCAGAAGATGCATTTTCTCGAATTTCCTTTTCTGATATCTCTAGATGTTCACTACAAGAAAGAAGATTCTTATCCTGAACATTAGCTTCGCCTGCAGTGAGTTCATTTCCGGCTTCCTTATTGCCACTCGGTGCTTTCTTTTTTCTACTCCCCCTTGACTTTTTAGACACCTTAATCACAAAGGAAAGGTTTCAAATGCTTGTCATAAATAGAAGGGATATATAGATCCCACTAACTTATGGCAACATCTCAAAGAAGCAATTAAGACATGATATTATCATAAATGTGACATGCAAAATGAATACCTGACTTAATCAAACATTAGTTCCTTCTAGCATTAAATAAACATGAACATAAACTGATTTTCTATCAAGTTAACAGCATTTTTGACCTGACAACACCTTTTCCTAACCATAAACATTATAATAACTCAAACTGGTCCCAATGACTCGAAAGAGCACGGCAGTCTCCTGCCAAAAATTTTGATTTTGAAGATTCAATGTAATAAGTTTGAGTTCTTTCGTGGGACCTTTAGGTAAATTTGTTGGCAGGTTTCTAGTGATATAAATGATAGTTCGGTGTTACAAAAGAAAGAGGGTGCAAAAGCAAAATGACACAAAAATGTACCTTATTAGTTTATAGAGAACCAAAGTATATTGGTAGTGGAATGGATTGTTTTGATATTTACTCCCTCATGTTATGAAGATTAATGCAAGCAATAGCTCCCCTGGAAATTAATTTTCCAAAAAAAAAAAGCTCACTTGGAAATCCTAAAGCTCTGGCTATCAGGGATCGGCCAGAGACCGTCACAATATATGGTGCTTTCATTTATCATCTTACACTAATACTCATAATTGCTCAAACCGCAGCAATTTGACATGGACTAACGCTGGCCTGGAGTCATAGTTTTAAGGCATGTTAATTTGGAATCCCCTAAGGCTTAGTAAACAGGGAACACCACCAACACAATCTTGTAAAAACTAACTGAATGTGTAACCAACTTAATCTTCTAAATCCTATCAAAGTGTATCGGGAAAATGTGAAGATATTTTAGCAATAATTTGAATGGTCAATGTGTTGGACACACTTTCTCCATATATGACATACTATATCGATTGACTTAAGATGGGGGTAGAGGGAACCAAACCTTCCCTTAAGACTCAGAACGAGTTCATCACTACTTGGCACTCATTGGGTAATTATCTTATTCAATAAATTCCGAGAAAAGTGTACATGGCAGGCTGTATCTTATGTCCCGTAGCCTATGAAGAGCCAGTACAGCACAATTGTAAAATATTTCCACGATAGTTACATGTTTTTAGTGAAGTCCATTTTGATAGAAACTATTTGAAAAATGACCCTGTTTTCAATCAGCTTGATACACCAGTAAAATGAGTTCAATAAATAACCAAGGGAGAAAGCAATTATTTTCATTTAAGACTAATTCAAAGATGCACTCACCCTCAGAGTTCCACGCGACTGAAGATTCTCCATCAGTCTAACAATTACATAAAGCATTTCCAGCAGATCTGCAAGATCACTGTTAGGAAAAAAAATGAATTCAGAAGTCAGAAAAAAGCGAATATCTCTATGCGTTATACTTTAGACAAACGTATTTAGAGAAAATTGGAATGCAATATGCATTTGAAGCTCATGAGATGGCCCGGGTTGATATTTATAGAAACATTCTAAAGAGAGACTTCAAACATAAATTTACAAAGAAAATGACACTCTGAGACTGATGCATACAAGACCAATGCCAAATAAAGCTGTTAGACGTTCAATATTAGTGGCAAAAATAAAGGTAGGGCACCCGTACTCTAGACATACTTTTAACAATAGTAGAAAGGAAGCAATAAGCAGTCTAAAACACATAGTACCCCAACCTAAAAAGAGTGTCAGCCCAATTTAAAATATTTGTATAAAGAATGAGCAATATGACATCCTTTTAGTAGTATTACAAAAATAGCTCCCGTATTACTATTTTGAGAAAAGTTGCATTTCGTATCCAGTTGTAAGCACTTGTTAAAAGATTATTCCCAGTAGACGTTTACTATTTTTCCTTTTCAGATGATCTTTTTAAAGAGCAAGTATACTTTTGGTGGCAGGAAGCCAGAACACGGCGACAGATGCAAAAGTTAACAATTAAGTTGTGAAACTAAAACTTGTAGTTTATAGCTAGCTGTCTCTGGCCTAATAGGAGAAAGAACTTATAACCATTGGCGAGTCAAGAAGTCATTTAATCAACTGATAAATGCATGCTAGAATATTTAAATGATAAACCTGGATACAAAGGAAGAACCTTTTGGGTTGCTTGTGATTATCAAAAGCTTTGATGAGAGTCAAAAGGAATTGGGTCATCCCGTTATCAGTTTGATCATAGAACAGTTTATACAGTAGGATACGAGCCGTTTGAGGCTCCTTCGAGTCTTCCGGAAGTATTTTAATTACCAAATCTAGCATGCGAATCTGCATGAAGCACAGAAGGTAATTTAAGTTCCAGTTCTATCCTTCTCGCATAATTATTATTCATGTACGAACATATTTCCTTGTAAAAGGAGACTATCAGGAGAAGAGAGTGTTAAAAACGAAAGATATTCACCATAGTTTTCATAAGAGAACAAGCAGCAGACAGAAACTTGTAGTTATGAGTCTCCTTCAAACCGTCAAAGGAGTAACGCCATTTTGAAATGACAAGTTGAAACATTGATTCATTCAATGATTCTGCAATTGGCCCACACATATCACCTTTGAAGGATATGACATCATCATATTGGTCCGCGAAAGCTTTGGAGGTGTCCTCACTGGTAGGCTATTAAATAACAAATAAAAGCACCAGATCAGAGAAATTGAATGACTTTAAACCAAGAAAAAGTAGACGGGAAGTCATATTCTTGTGAAGGTTTCTGGCCACATAATACTTCAATGCTAAAGGATTAAGGAGATTTGATGTTAAACTACTTTCCAATGCTCCGCCAACGGAAAGAAGAGACTTCAAACCACGATCAATTCCAAGGGATTCATGGTATTGTGGGTAAATACATCTCTAGCCAATTGCTCTAAGAGTTATTAAAGTAACACCTACTGGAGGGTTATGGAATTAAGGTCTTACTATATAAGGGAAATAAGAAAAATAAAAACAAAACGAAATGATCGTATTTGAAATCAAAGGTTAAGGATAAAATCAAAGGCAAAAGACTGTTCATTATATTCGACAAAGTGTAAAGTACCCCTCATTGAAACTATAAGATTAAAAGAGACATCTGTATCTCACCTTAGAATTCAAGAACTTGTGATATTGGAAAGAAGTGACAAATTGAGCAACCTGAAAAAATGTAATGACATCGGAGTTCTGGACACCATTGTGTTCCTTTTCAATATCCTCACGAATTGACCGCGTCAAAGCTGAATGCATTTTGTTCATGTTAAATATTAGCTTTGCCATGAGAGAAAGAATGGGACATAAAAGAAGTACACCAAACAAAGATAACGCATGTTCTAATATTACGTGTACCATTGAAACCCCCTGAGAGAAACTGATTCAGTAAACCGTGAAGTAACTGCGGAATATTTTCCTTCATTAGAGGCACTCTCCCATGGTCTGATACAATCTTTTTAACTGGACCTCTATGTGGATTATTAACCTTAGGTATTTTATTACAAGTAGAACTTGGGCGTCCTTTATATACTGCTTTAGAACCATCCTGTATGGAAAACAACAGGAAAATTAGAATTAGGCCTCGCAAAATGCTTATAATCATAAACTGCAATGCACCGTCATACCATGGCAAGTCGTGTAAATGTTCCAGCGAACTGTGAATGACGAGCCATACACCGTGATCTGGAAATCTTTATTTTCGCTTCTTCCTCTTCCATGATGGATTTGAGGTTATGAAAGGAATTCTTGGTGCCTTCACCAAACTACCAAATTAAATTGATTAGGACTGTTAACTATATCGACCGACAAGCATAATATGGTGCCGTAAGTTCTACAGATCAATGGTTCAGAAAAGTAATGACAATGCGATTGCTGACGGCTGAATGCAAAGAGTACTTGCAACAAAAGAAATTTTAGCTGGAATTTTGGCTTTGTCTATGTAGTTCCACCAATTCAAAGTTCTAGTTTCTGGAGAAGGTGAAGAAAAGCAGGCAATACATACCTTTACATTTGCATTGGCAACCAACTCTGGGTCTTGGCCCATAAAAATGAAGTGGAATATTTCAAGCAAAAGGAAATTATCCTGCCGCAGATAGCTATAAGTTCCCCCAAGATGCTGAGTTATAACTATGATAAGGTCCATCACATTTTCATGGAACAAAAGCTCCAGAAATCTTTCTCTTAACATCAAAAGTTGACAAGCAGATCCGCCAACCTTCTGCAGTGGGGAAATTTCTTGAATGGCAAGAATGTTCCGAAACAGTGTCAGGACAAGTTGTACCATTTTCCAATCATCCTCGGTGAACGTTTCACTGAATTTCACAGTGGTAACGCTATCAACATGACAAATATTATTCACGATAGGAGAACTAAGTTCTTTGGGAACTGAAAAGCAGAAGCAGTAATTTATATTCTGTAATCCGGAGGCAATAAACCAAATTATCAATAAAGAACAATTGAAAATAATTTGGTTGCTTAGATCTTACGCTTCCAGATTTTCAAGCGGACCTTCAAGAAGCGAAACAACGACTGTGATTGTGTGGCTACATGTAATCGCAGACTTCAAAGCCCAAAGATACTCCATCTGTTGAGGAATATCCTTCGAGGAAGGCTCGATTGGCATAGTAAGAAACACTAAAACCTTAACTGCAACAACAAAAACAAACAAATTGTACTTCCACGGCAACAGCAACAACTAGTAAACGTGAAAGTACAAAATCACCATGACACGAGAAACAAGTAACACATACCAGCATTCAGAATCAACTGACGATCATCTTGACAGTACTGAATAATCGGTATCAAATCCTTGGACACGATGTTCCATCTACAGACTTGTTTAAACACTTCTCGCGTTTCCGGATCATCGCGCCTCAAAAATCTCAGCAAGTCCCTTAAATTATCTGCTAAAAAGAAAACCTAATCACTTTCTCGCTTATCTTTCTGTTTTTTAACCTTATTTTGCATAAACAAACAGATCCTTACAGATATCGGTAACCGACACATACCTAGACATTGCTCGCCCTTGCAGTAGCCGATCTGATTGCCGTTCTCGTCCTCTCCGGCGACACCAAGCCCGGGGCAGACGATAGAAAGACCTTGAGTATCCATCTCATCAACGTTGAAGCTCCGGTTGAGAATTAGAGAGAGAGTGAGAGAGAGGGAGGAAGCATGGGGTGACGTGAGGAGTAGGGGGGCGGGAATTGGATGAAATGTTTTCCCGCCCTCTTGAAGATGAGTTCTTCTGGCTAAAGTGGGAAAAGATAGCCTACTCTCGACACCGGAAGCTTTAGATGACGTGGCATCCTTCGATTGCGGGAAATATATTAATATTAGGACCCACTTAAATCCAATGGGCCAGCCGATGGGTCCATTAAGTTCTGTATATTTTCAAAAGATGCACGAGGACGTCGCCGTTTCATTGCAACAATAGACAATAATTGGCAATAAGCCAGAGGCAGTTGTCCAAACAGCCCAAGCCCATTTAAAACGCAATAGTTTTGTCAGCTCGGTTCGGGCCTTACGTAAACTAACATAATAACACACGGAGATAATGAAGCCGAAGAAGATACGTGCTTGTTAAGGGATAAATGTTATTACAGTTTTCCAGACAAGCTAGGTTTATCATCAACAAACAGGCACACCACAAGTCTAAGCAGAAGGCGGAAACTTTATGACAGAATTCATATTCTAAGATTTACGTAACTAGTTGTCTTGATAGTACATTGTAAGGTGGAATCCAATAACACCATCTAGCTTAATCCTCTTCCTCTGCCTCTTCCAGCCAATTAACAAAAGGTTCCAGGGCTTTCACAAAAGATTGCCTGCAATAAAGTTACAAACCATTGGTTTCATTAGTCTGCACCTCATCGTCAACATCTTTTCTGCACATATATGCAGTGCTTGTATATACTGGTAATGAAATATACACATACCGGCCCTTGGGATTTGTTCCTTTTCGGAACCAGTAAAGAATGGTGTCCTCCACAAGTACGTCCTGCTCATACAGGGACCTCACCACTTCAGGAAACAGCTTCATTAGCTTTGCATCCTCGTAGCACTGCATCTGAACTTTATACAGCAGTTCCAGCTCAAGTTTTCCATTGGTGCAGAATGTATTTAACAGTGCTGCCCATGTTTTCACCTGTGTATCATGAAAGTTCTCATCCCACAGACCATGTTACTCTTTCTCTAGATACTTCCAGATAAAAATACTACCACAAGAGAATCTAATTATATCAACAAGCCCACAAAATAATTTCAAGTTCATTTTTGGCACGTCTCGACGGCATGATCTGCATTAGCATGCTGAATATGCATGAAATACTTCCAGGGGGTCCAATTCTACAAAGCACCGGGAGCTTAGTAACCA
Source organism: Erythroxylum pedicellare (assembly GCA_027563575.1). Lineage (NCBI taxonomy): Eukaryota > Viridiplantae > Streptophyta > Magnoliopsida > Malpighiales > Erythroxylaceae > Erythroxylum > Erythroxylum pedicellare. Next base: position 31,845,608 of record JAOQMP010000007.1, read on the forward strand.
TCAAGAGAAAAAATGTCAATCCACATGTATTCTTTCTCCATAATTCTTTCCCCCAGATCCAAATAGGCCATAGGAGACGGGGTTAATATGATGGACAGAGAGGCTCCTTAACTTGACGGCTAAAAGGTGGGGCTTGCATTAAAAGTACATATTGCTAAACCATACCTGTCTCAGTGCAGCATTGGCATTCTGCTGCTGGTTCTTCCCAGACCACTGGACAGCATCCATCAGCACATCCCACAAGATACGGACAACCTCGACATCAGGCAGTTTAGCATCTTTGACATGTTGCTTCACTGAGTCTATGACTTCAGACATATCAGCTTCTTCTGCTATCTGGGTTGTTAAAGCAGATTTCATTTCCTGAAGTTTCACCTCAAATATTTTCTTCTCGTTGTACTCAACCAAGGGAATCAGTCCTTCCTTTCTGATGATAAATTTTTTTCAGTTAACAAGTATATCACCACAAGCCAAATATGCATTATATTCCGGAAAAACGCACATGAAAAACATGTAAAAGAAAAAAAGAAGAGAATATCTGATAAGGTAGGAAAGCAAACCCACGTAAAATGTTCTGAGAAACTCTCAGCGGATCGCTTAGCAGATGGGAAGATGTCAAGAAGATTCTCCTCCATTTTACCACGCTTCAGAATTGAAATCAGATCATCAAGGCTATTATCAACCAGATACTCCTTAAAGAAGTCTGTAACAAACGAAAGAACTAGCCCTTTTGCCACAAGATTATCCTTGAGCAGAGGCTGGAGCACAGTCTCTGGTGGAAGACCAGATAGCTTCTGAGAAAAAGCAAGAGCTGTGAAAATCGCCAGTTTCTTCCTTTCATTGTCCTCAAAGAGTTCCAGTGATTGAAGGAATCTTCGCATAACATTTTCAAGATTTTTTATGAGAAATGGTTTCCGCCTCAAAATTTTTTGTACGTAGACCACAGATGGCAAGATAACTTCTCGCTTTGGCTCACAATCAATTATAGAGTAAGGATGACGTTCACCCTCATCAGGTTTTGTTGTGCCAGGCTGTGTTCGGCCTCCTGTAAAAACAACCTGCATGTGTGCTTAAATTAGATTGTGACAGTAACATATGTTGTTCTGCACGAGTTATGAGGAAACTTGCCTCAAAGAAGGTATCACCATATCTTGAGAAGTTAAGGTCTGCAGATTCAATGCACTTAGCAATAAGTTCCTACATGCAATCAGGTTTCTTCATGTTAACCAAGATGAATGGATCAACTAAAATTATACACAAAAAAAAAAACAGCTATTACAGTGCTTTCATAATGGAGAGAAAAATTACCAAATCACCAGCATTATCCAGATAAATCTGGATCACAGCATCAGCAAATGCTGCAGGGTCCAGCGGCGCTGTAATATTCCGTTTGCGGGGCTTAATCCGCGTGCCACTGCATACATACAAAAACATGTAAAAGGCCAATCAAAATGAATATAGAGGTATGAAGACAATAGGTCAAGGCATCTATCTAACTATCAATGTCTAAAATTTATATCCTCTCCTTCCATAAATGTTATGAATAGAAATGACTCCAATCTTTAAATGATACTGTCCCAGTTCAACAAACATACAAGTCTTATGAAAGAATCTGTAACCTCAATGAGATATTGCATGAGTAATTACTATAAAAAGAATTGAAGATCCATGGGGAAAAGATACTTCGTCAAGCAACTACAAAGGTCTTATTCTGTGCGAATTTCCATTGATCTAAAAATAAAAACACCTTTTTTATAGAGTAAATCACAACTTAAGGCAAAACGTTTCGCCCTTAACTCTGACCCAACAGAAATAATAGTATGGAACATTCTTTTGCACTTCCTATGATCCATTGGATAGGAAGCGAAATTAAAACTTTCAATTAGACTTAGTACCTCTCTAATGCCAACCAAGTATGACCAAAGGAACAGATGAAACAAGCAGTTTAACATGCATGCCCTCTTATAATCAATAAAGGACAAAAAGAGGCGTACCCAATACTCCCACGAGATATAAATCACGGAATAGAACTGGAATGAGGAATAAGAACGAAAATCTAGAAGGACATATGGTACAAATGTTCGTGGACGGAATGGAATATTCCAAGAAACAAGGAACAAATAAAGACGACAAGAATATATGATGGAGCACATAACTGCCATATTCCAAGAAATGAATAGCAAAACTAAGAATGAAACTTACCCAAGAGTCGGTTTCTCCTTTGAGCTGCAAATCGAAAAATTAAAGACAGATTAGTCAATAGTCTCCATTTCATCAAGTAGTTATGATCGAAAATCCCAAGGATGTTTCAAGTAAATCAAAATTAAAAAGGCAAAAACGAAAATTTGTTCATTTCTGAATTCAAATAGATCCAAAATCCGATAACTCGATCCACCTACACGAATACTTTCGTTTGTTAAAGAAAGAGCAAATCTTGCCAATTGTACTAAAATCTAAAAAAGAAGCCAAATTTGTCTATGAAAGACGAAAGGAAATGAAAAACAACCAAGCCTATGGAGGGAAATCATCCATATAAAGACCATGGCTTTGAAAAGAAACAGATCAGCGAGTCATTCAATCGTAAAATCAATTCTCAGACTCTAAAAGAACCATAGATAGAGAGAGACAAGTACAATTACGTAGATATGCAAGGATTGGTACCTCATAAACCAAGACGAAGAAGGGATCGGTGGCGCTAAGAAGCTCCTCGGAGATTTGGGTGTCTTAGATTTTAGAGAGAGAGAGAAGTTTTAACACCGTGTGCTTGAGACTTGAGAGGATCACCACTTTTGTAATGATCGCAAGCAGATAAGAAGAATTTTTATTTATTAAAAAAACAAAAACCGGGTTTAACCTGAAATTTACTGTTCCGAGTCCCGTTCAAATTTCGAGTTTAATTAAATATATTTTAATTTTAAAAAATAAAAAATGACAACTTTTTGAAATTCTGTTTTCTAAACTTAGCGCAAGGAAGTAGGGATGGCAAAATAATTTTTTAAAATTAAAAAAAATAATAATATTTTTTAATTAGATTCGGGTTTAAATTGCCCAAATTTAGGCTTATTCGAGACTCAACTCTTTTTAATAAAATAATGTCATTTTATTTAAAATAATTAAGTCTCAAATTATTACGAGCTCAAACTTGATAAATGTTCTTTTATTAATATCACAAATAATTTTCATTTTTAACTCACCCGATCTTTTGAAATACACAAACCAAAATCAAATTTTCATACCAAAAAAATGAATAAAGGTGAGTTAAATACTAATTCAATTTAAGATTAAATAAATTTGATTCGAATTCAGATTATTATCTTAAATTCAACAAATTAAAATAAATTTGACT
>JAOQMP010000007.1:31851236-31870152 GCA_027563575.1 Erythroxylum pedicellare
GAAGTCCGCGTATTGATTTCCCTCGCGAAAAACATGGGTGAGTGTGTAGTAAGCCTGTCCAGATGGAATCTGATTTCCGAAATGAGATGAGCCAGAGGATGGAAGGTCAAAACGTCGAAAAGAAGGGAGAGACATCTCAGCGCATCCATAGAATCGGATTCAATCAAAAAGCCGACCCAAGGGTAGGCTCTAGGGAATGTAAGTCCATAGTTGAGGGCCCTTAGTTCCACAACCAATATAGTGATAACCGAACTCCACACGAGAAGCCCGCTGTCCACACTCCATTACTATTCCGACGCAAGCCGCCTATCTCGACCTGGCCTGAATGTCCTCGAACACTCCCATCAACATTAAATTTGAACCATCCAACTGAGGGAGGAGCCCAAGCTATCAGGCGTGAAGGTAGGGGGAGTCGGCGCGATCTGGTTATTGTGAAATGCTACGATAAAATCGTGTAATAACATGCGTACCTGCTTGAGCTGATCAGGCAGGTTAGTAAACCCCTATTTTTCTTTAAAAATGTTTTTATAGTGAGAAAAAAAGTGCTTATTACTTATTAGGCTCCTGAAAACTCATCCAATCCGGCACTAAAGTCTAACTCGAAATCAGATTCTTATAAGCAGAATTCGGAGTGGAGTTGAATTCGGAGTCGGACCAACCTGCCTCTGCCCGGTCAGGCTGTAACAAAAAGAATGTGAATTCAGTTATTTATTTATTTCATTACATGACAGTACGAGACAACCGTGCACAAGAATTTGCTTAGAAAGCGAAAGGTGCACAAAATGGTTAAAAGCTTGAAAAAGCTATTACTCTCAACATAACATCCTTCCTTTCTTTCGGGACATCAAGCAAACAGGTAGAAGACACTCCAGAGAAACACAACTATCCTCACCACCATCACCTACGATTTCACTTCTCGAACAATCCCATCATCAAGTTCGACGCTATCACTGTGATTACTCTGCTCCTGATGTTGTTGATCGACATTTACGAAGTGCTCCATATCTCGTAACCTGGTTCTCACCACGTTCGTGACCAGTACTGCAACGTAAACCAGTCAGTGAGACAATGCCAGAAACGAAAACATTAGTTTTTGAAAGCGAACTTTACCTGCGGCTGTGCCGATGGTCCAGAGCCAGAGGATCTTCAAACCAGGACTCTTCTCTCCTGACATTTCAGAACTTGCTCTTCTGGTTTGACCATGTGTTCACGGTTTTGTGTGCGTTCTTCGGCCGAGTCCATAGAAACAACCGCCAAAGCATGGGCTTGGGCCTAGGGAGTTCATGGACAAACCAAATGGATTAAACTTGTATGTAGGGCTTCGGTAAATTAGGCTTGGTAAAGGACTCGAACCAAGTCGCGTCCTCTGCATCAGCCGATGGACTACTACGGGATAGTGCAGACAACTGAATAAGAGGTTTCACGCATAATCTCGAATGGTGCTCCATCCTGACTGCAGAATTTTGGGGAATTTATTCTAAACTTACTCTTGTTTAGGATCTAGGTTATTGCCGGATAGAGCTTAAAGTTGATTCTGCAACGGTAATTGAGATCCTTTCCTCCGTCGACTTTCGTTCTTGGGCGTTTAACCCCATAGTCAGGGGCATTCACGAGCTGTTTGCTCGAAATTGAACTGTTGCTTATCGGCATATTTACCGAGAAGGCCACAGATGCGCCGACTGACTCACATCTTTTGCGGCACATTTTGATGTAGGTGCTCATTATTTACCTACTACATCTATTGGGTGTCATTTACTCCTCCTAGAGGATATGTCTGGAATGTATTTCCCGAGACTCCCTGTATAATTTTCTTCGTTATACTACCCTTTATATAAGAAAAAAGGACTCGAACAAAGTTCGATTCAAAGTTAATAGATAAAGTATAATTTAATCAATTCTGAACTTAAGTTTAATAAAAATAACTTTTAGATTTTCAAAATACAAAAATACTCGATCTAAAAATTTGATCAATCTGAAATTAGCTCATTCTTTTTTACCATCTTATACTCTACATACTTGACCTAAAATCCATGCTTAACAAAACTTATACAACCCAAAGTCAATAGATCCACTAAATTTGATTGGATTTTGACTTTTAATTCAGGTTTGTTTTCTTTTTTGATTTCAAGTTTTAGGTAGAACTTGAAATCGCATTGCTCGACTTTGCCCAAAACTTAAAATTTTGTAGACCTTGATTTATGTAATATCTATATTGTATAGAACGTATACATTTGAGTGGATCTAGCTTGATCGAATTTCAAACCATCCAAATTTAATAAAGTTAAAAACTTGAGTCTAAATTCTCGAACTAGATCAAAATTTAGATCAAACTTGAACACAAATTTAACTTTGATCGACCTTATTAAGAGTACCATTTACACCTTATTCTACACGACTTGTCTCGACCCGACTGAAAGTCAACTAATAAAGTCTTAATTGACATGCCTTGGGTCTAATTTTTTAAAAAATGAACCTCAACCCGAGTTTATAGTCAAATTACCTAGATTCACTCAAGACCCAAAAATTATTAAAAAATAACCTTTTTTTTGCTTTTTAATTTTAAATATAATAAAACAGGTCGTATTAAGCTGAACTAGGCATGACAATCCTTACTGCATCATACCACACTTAAAAGACTTAAATTTGAGCAAGCTTAGCTCAGCCCGACCCATTACATTCCTCGCCCATTGCCAAGTTTACGACCGATTACCTTATTTTTTGTTTTTTAATTCTAAACATAACAAAGCAGGTCGTATTGGGCCGAATAAGGGAGAACAGCCCTGCTGCATCATACCAAGCGTAAATTTGAGCAAGCTTAGCTCAGCCGATTCATTACATCCCTTACAGATTACCAAGCCTACGGCCTATTGCTATCCTACTCATTACCAAGCCTTACTAAAATCTGTGTACATCATTAGATTGTGACTCTGGAACGAATTCTGATCAGAAATGGGCTAAATTTTGTAGAATTTGTAGATTATTGACTCCTCAAAGATACATGAAATGTTTTTTCTGGTGTAACTTAAAAACTCAAAAGAAGTGAACCTTCATATGTATATATTTGATGTGTATGGAGTGCCAAGTGGTCTGGTAAAACAAAAGCACTTGTCATTCAATCAAAGCTGTCACTGTCAGATTTCTCTGACACTCCACATTTTTTTCAACAAATCATAAAGATTTAAGAATCATAGCAAGAACAGTTTAAAATAATACGAATGTGGGGATTGTCACTGACCTCTCGATTACTATATACTCCAACATCAACCATCCGCATCTTCTCCCCACCTTGTTCTTCTCTTGTTCCCTTTAAATCTTTTTCGGGTTCATTCCTCTCCACACACCGCATCATTAGAGCACAACCCCTCCTTCTTTCGAGGTTCATTTTGTCCTTTGAAGTGGCAACCACCACTGTCATGGGTGACGCTCCTGACGCCGGCATGGACGCCGTCCAACGCCGCCTCATGTTCGAGGACGAGTCTGTTCCTAACCCTCTTCAGCTTTTTGGCTGTTTGGTTATTTTGTCATTGCTTTGCTTCATTTCATTTGTTTTTATCTGATTACTGTACTGATCTTTAGTTCTGGTCCAATTTTCTGAATTGGGATTTCGAGATTTTCTCTTCAAGTTGATTACTTTTGCTGGTGTTTCTAAAACTGATTTTCTTTTGCTGGTGTTTCTAAAACTGATTTTCTTTTGGGATACCAGGTTGACTTTTATAACTAAAAATTTCGCGGGTTTACTCTAAGTTGGATTTTAACTGCTCGAATGTCTCAGTTCAAGCTTACTTTTAATTTTGGTATCGAGATATGAACTTATGGAGCAAAGATATGTGCTTTGGACATTAGTAATTTTGTTTCGTTGGGAGCACTCATTACAAGTTGAAATGTTATGAAGTTTTTTCAACTTTCTGTGATTTAAATTGCTTGCAGATGCATCTTAGTTGATGAGAATGATAAGGTTGTTGGACACGAATCCAAGTATAACTGTAAGTGATTAAAGTTTTCAATGGCTGAATTTTCTAAAACAGAAGCTTTGTTCTGATTGAGATCTGTAATTAATATACTTGGGTTTTCAGTATAATTGAGGATCTGCAGATGCAGTCTCATAAGCATAAGTTGTGAATTTTCATGTAAGTTGTCATTTTTATGAAATTTGCTTCATCTTCGAATCTGCAGGTCATTTATGGGAGAATATTTTGAAGGGGAACTCGTTACACAGAGCTTTTAGCGTGTTTCTTTTTAACACCAAACATGAGCTACTTCTTCAGGTATATAGTCCTAATTTTATGAGTTGTGATTGATTGGCTTGCGTGTGGGATGGTTCTTTATTTTTGAACTTAACATCCGATGCCTGTTACTTTACATCTGTATGGTTGAGGTTTAGGAACTGGGATTTTGCAACTAACTGTTCAATGTTTGAAAATAGTTCTACTGAAATGTGAATAAGATTTATGTTTTAAGTGATTATCTGCTGTGGACGCTATTACACACTCTAACCAAATCTAAAGCAGGACATGTATGAGGAGCAGTTTTATCTGAGGAAATAAAATTGAAGAATAGGTGCCTCAAATAGGAAATTCATGACTATGGGGATTACATCCTCAACTATCTACATATTACATCCTCAACTATCTACATTTTAAAGAAGTATATAATGGTTTTAATAAACTGCTTGTGTTTATCTAATCAAGCCTTTTGGTAGGCTTGCTGTAGATATATTATTCTGTTACTGGAACCTGAAACCCGAATTTCACTTAATTTCAATTCTTAACTGTAGACCAAACTGTAGATTAATGATCAGTGGAACTTGGATATAAGTGGTAGATATTAATAAGAGTGCTTGTGCATCAAATGAGCCCAAAACAACTAGAAATTGATAGATGCCAGTAAGGAACAATTGAGTCGAGCTAGGTGTTGCTGTGTATATGATATGAACCAGCCATATTTAATATATCAGTTCTTTTTGGTGAGGAACAATAAGACTTAAAGGTATGAAGTGTGTGTTCGTCTCTTTTTTTAATATTCTCGACAGCAACGCTCTGCAACAAAGGTGACATTCCCTCTTGTTTGGACTAACACTTGCTGCAGCCATCCTTTATATCGTGAAACCGAACTTATAGATGACGATGCTCTTGGTATGTGCTTTTACATTCTGACAAAGACATAGATGGTCGCAAGGTATAATAACTTACTAATTTGGCTTCTCCCTTCCTTATCTTTTGTCAGGTGTAAGGAATGCTGCACAAAGGAAGCTTTTGGATGAGCTCGGTATTGTTGCTGAGGATGTGCCTGTCGATCAGTTTATTCCAGTAGGACGCATGCTGTACAAGGCACCTTCTGATGGAAAATGGGGAGAACATGAACGTAACGCCTCAAACTTTGATCTCCCCATCATTGTTCTATCAGAACGTCATTTTACCATATTATAGTAGTTGCATTCGAGCTAAATTTTTGCAACGACTGTGCCTGGTTAGAATTTACAAGCATTTCATAATCAGTTGTTTCAAGCCTTGGAACTGGCTGTCCTACTAGTTGGTCTTTCTTGCATATCAGTATCCAGTTGATAGTCGACTCTTCTTTCTGTAAATTGCAGTTGATTACCTGCTCTTCATTGTCCGTGATGTTAACGTAAACCCAAATCCTGATGAGGTTGCCGATGTCAAGTACGTTAACCGTGAACAACTGAAGGAGCTCCTGAGAAAGGCAGATGCTGGAGAGGAAGGTTTGAAATTGTCACCCTGGTTCAGATTGGTTGTGGACAACTTCTTGTTCAAGTGGTGGGATCACGTGGAGAAAGGGACTGTTAAAGAAGCAGCCGACATGAAAACGATTCACAAGTTGCTTTAATGTGGTGTCTGAGGCAAGAGATGGACATCTATATTCAATAAATTTGGATATGAAATGAGTTATGCAAACTTTGTTTTGCTCCAGTTGTGTTAACATTTTGAGGACTTGCATGAAACAAGCTGGGTTTTATCTGGTTATATGCTTTCTTATAGTTAAGTACATATTATCTTAGCCAGGTAAATATGGTCAGTAGGGACAACGGAAAATCTGAAGGACAAATATATGAAAATTCTGAAATTTCTAAACAAATTTTCAGAAGTGTTAGAGCAATTTATAGATTTATATGAATTAACCCAAATCATGATTATATTTGATACATCTCCACCAAGTAAGGTTGTAAATACGAAGGAAATAAACCAATCAGACTTTCAGTACCACCGATACATGTACCTGAAGCCATGTTTTTGATCGATTCAGGCCCGAGTTTGAGTTCAGGTCCAAGTTCGAGTGAATTTGTCATATTTACACGACGCCAGGCTGCTGAGTGCGAACTGTCATCATTAGTTGACATGAGCAGCACACGCTCGTTGACTCGAAGATCCCGTTCACATTTTAACAATATCAACGAAATAAGCGGTGGAACTACGCGTGCCGATCTTGTTCTCTGAGAAGCCATCATTACATAGACATGTATCTAAAAGACGACATCAGAAACAAACAATTTTAATCCCCACAAAAAGTTCGTGGCTTTACAGCGAGTGAAGATTGGCCATAGCACTCTACTCTCCTCCTGTTGCTCTCTCTCTCTTTCTTGACTTTCACAGGACTAGACTCTCACTTACTGCATATTCTCTGAATCCCACAAAGGTTTAGCCTACTTGCCTGTGTTTTTCCCTCTTTTGGGCTGCTAAATTTTCAATCTTTATATGATTTAGTGCTCTGTTTTTTGCCTGTTCTCCATTTTTTGTTGGGATCGATCCCATTTCTTTTTCATTGTGTATAAGTTGATGAAGATTCGAAGAATGAAACAAATCGATCTTTACTGCTAATAATTGATTGTGTTACTATCGGATATTATGACTAGATTCATCCTTTATCTTGATGAATCTACTGAATAAACTACTTAATGATGGTTACCATGTATGGTAGTATTTGCTTGAAGCATATTAATTTCCATAGATATTACTAAGCTTATTTATTCTTACATTAAATGCAACTGTTTTGTCTGAGGTATCACTCAAATTTATGATTTTGATTCTTCCAATCCTTAGGAAGAAGATATAATAAAGTGACCTTGATTGACATTTTCTCGCCTTTTTGATCTGCCATCTTTCCTACAATATACTAGCTGTTGTAATTTATGTTTTATTTGGGTGGTTGAGCTATTGCACAAGGATACTAATTGCTTCATCTTAGTAATTTGTAAGGATGCTAAGTACTTATCGATAGAAAAGTTTACAACTTTGATGGTAAGGCGAGATTTCCGGGTGGTTGTTTGTTGGGAATGAGGAATCCTGATTTGGCTTTAAACGTGAAAATAAAGTTATAATAACTATATCTTGAATCAACAGCTGAGGAAATTACTTTAGAACAGTGTTTTGCATTCTAAACTTACATGAGTTACTGAGTCATTGTGATGTCTTCATTATGAAGCGTTTGCAGTGACGACATTAAACTGATTGCTCGACTTTATAATTGTGTCGGATAGGTCTATGCATGTGATTATTAAATCAGATCATTAGGCAAACGTTTTATAGGTTCTCATTGCATTTATTATATTTTTCTTTAAAGGCTAAGAGTTTGACAATGTGATAGGATTTCTAGCTAGTATTGCAATTAGCTCCTATTTGGGTTCATCAGAAAATAGATTACTGTTATAAGACATACTAATGAGTAGACTTTTTATATCAGCAATCACATAGCAGTGGTACATGAAACTTGTGAGACAATTCGGATGATTTTCTATCTTTTTGTTAATTATTTCTTAAGATAAGAGATTTATGCTTTGTATGTTTGAAGGCAATTGGAGTAGATGGCGTTGGTCACAACTGCTGAAGTTTGTGATGCAAACCCACAGCTGATAGTGAGTGGTGAGCTCCGGGCACTACAACCGATTTTTCAGATTTATGGTCGACGGCAGGTCTTCTCTGGTCCAATTGTTACCCTTAAGGTATTTGAGGACAACGTTTTGATTCGTGAGTTTCTCGAAGAGAAAGGGAATGGAAGAGTTCTTGTGGTAGATGGTGGAGGCAGTTTGAGGTGTGCAATACTTGGAGGCAATCCTGTGGTACAAGCTCAGAACAATGGATGGGCCGGTATAGTGGTCAATGGCTGCATAAGGGATGTGGATGAGATAAATGGTTGTGACATTGGTGTTAGAGCTTTGACTTCTCATCCAATGAAAGCTAATAAGAAGGGTATTGGGGAGAAACATGTTCCTATAACTATTGGAGGTACCAGAATCTGTGACGGGGATTGGCTTTATGCAGATACCGACGGCATCCTAATTTCTCGAACGGAGTTATCGGTTTGAGCCTCTGAGCTACTGGTTATTTTGAAGATGTCAGTTCCAATGTTGACGATCTTTTCGTCTACTTATTTTATTAAACTACATAATGTCATTGATATGAAAATGTAATATACTCTGAACTTGTGAAGATAAGATGTTCTGTCTACTAGAACAATGTTGGTATGCACTGATGTGCTTGATTGCTTTAAACAGTTTGTGATTTTCGGATGGAAAATGGAGAATCATTTTGACATGTTATTTTTCTTTTTCTCCCTTAAAAATTTGAAATTCTTAAGGAGGAGTGGGAAATTGGGAAGTGGATGATCATTATATATAGCTCCTATAGAATCAACATACAGATTATGACTCCCTTGATTGCACACTTCTCCTTACTCAGTTTCAGAAATCACTTCCAACTCTTGGTGATGAAATTTTCCGGGAAAATCTGAATTCATTCTTGAACTGAATGGATTGGGAGGTACTGTGAGTTTGTCTGGTTCTTCTTCCAACATTTGGACCACAGTTTTCATGTGGGGACGTTCAACTGGATGCCATTGTATGCACCATAGCCCCACAATTGTTAGCTTCTTTGCAATCTGATGATCACTCTCTTCCTCAACCTGAATTCTCAGCTCTTCACCTTGATACAGACAGTTGTATGCCCATTCTGGGAAGTTTACATGACTAACGTTGTCTCTGGTTACAATGGTCTGTTTTCTTCCCCCAACAACTTCCAGCAGAACCATTCCATAACTGTAAACATCTGATTTGTAGGAGACATTCCCAAAATTCCTGGAGAACACTTCAGGTGCAATGTACCCCAGTGTCCCCCGAGCTGTCGTCATGGAAACAGCACTCTGATCCTTGGCACATAACTTAGCCATCCCAAAATCTGAGATTTTTGGATTGAAATTGTCATCTAACAAGATGTTGTGAGGTTTAATGTCAAAGTGGAGAATCCTCTGATCACATCCCCGGTGAAGATAATCTATGCCTTTGGCGATTCCAAGAGCAATTTTCTGAAGCTTACCCCAACTAAGATGAAGATTCTTGACATCATGATCTGGAGATATAAATTTCTCGAGTGATTCGTTCGGTAGATACTCATAAACTAGGGCTCGTCTAAATCCGTCAGCACAGTAACCAACCAAACGTACCACATTCACATGGTGGATTCTCCCCATTGTTGCTACTTCATTAACAAACTCTTCTCCATTTCCTTTGGAGCTGTTCAGAATCTTCACAGCCACATATACCTCATCAGAAAGCTCTCCTTTGTACACAGTTCCATATGCTCCCTGACCCAACTTGTCTTTGAACCCATTGGTAATCCTTTTAATATCATTATATGAATACCTTGCAGGGTTGAAGGCTTTGTAATCCTCCAAGAATCCCTTCACTCTTGCTTGGTTTTCTTTATCTGATCTGTCCTTCCTGTACAGACGGTAGAGAAGGAGCGCCAGTAGGATGATAAGAAATGAGCCAACGGCCACAACTGCGTTAACACTAGCTTTTGTTGGTAATCCATGACTTTAAGATAAGCAAGATACGCAAGGTAATAAAGAAAGACTTCGAATCTGGGTATGAAAAAGGGCTTACCACTAGCTATTATCTTCTTTGTGGTCCCTGGAAAAGAATCATCACATCATTAGCTGCTCACTTTCTGTTAGGATTGAAAAATCAAAGGTTTGCGAGGAAACTTGGTTTCCGATGCAGATAGTGTGTCATAAGTCTAAATGAAACAAATGCTAGAGCTTTTCCAGAGACCTCATTCACAACAACTATTATCATTTCTCTACTCCTAACCGTTTTCGGGCACGGAATTCTCTTAAACCCGAATTAAAATTGTTGTTTGAACTAATCTGTGGACTTGGAGCATCACTTTCCTATTTCCTGTCATAAGAACTTACGAATTCAAATCTGTGAACTGAGAGTAGAATTGAGAAAAGACATTAACACCTTACCTCCATTTTCTTTAGGCCTATCAAAACATCCAATATCAGTCTTGATGTCGGTACTCTTCCATCCACAGAACTTTCCTTGTGCTTCACAATATGCACATGCCGGGCTTGACCAATTCAGATAAAGAACATTATCTCTGCTATCGATTTCTCCTGGAAGTGAGGGAAGGGTATACATCTTTTTGCAGGACGCCAAGGAGAGGTAGCTAAAGGATTCAGAAGGAGAAAAGGCATACACATCATAACCTGGAACACTAAGGCATGGCATTGACAGGTAAATATTTCTGTTTTCTGATGTACAGTTGAAAAACGAGTAATTATAACTGAAACTAGACAGGAACTCAAAAGGGGTATTGGATAAACTGAGGTTTAGAGCCTGTCTTGGAAGACAACTGTTTGGATCAGAAGCAACAATCGCCTGAGACACATAATCTATAGTGTTTATATGCAGTTTTGCAGAAGTTGGAAGCTCTAACAAGGTCTCACGCCTCTCTGTGCAAGTTAAGTCAAAACCTGGAAACCCACAGTGCTCCGGTTGCTTATCTTTAAGTCTGAATGGGAATCTGATCACCGGACCACGACGTCCACACTTTGATTCTTCACAGCCGCCGACGCCGATTCCATAACCTACAAGAACTTGCAAGAACAAACACAGGATAACGAGTTTCATTTCCAATGAATATCCCATGTCTCCTGAGCTTTTGCTCTTGCCAAGAAATGATTGATCTTAGTTCTTTACAGGATCTGTTCAAAGAAAACAAAAAATTGTCAAAAATCTGTACTCGTACTCTAATGGAGGCTCGAAGAAGAAAACCAACCTGCTGTTTTTTTTCTTTGGATCACAAAATCAACTTTTTGACTTGAAGTAATCATCAACCAAGGATCAAGCCAATGAATCTGAGACGGTTTCATACTCCGCGTTCTGTAGTTAGAATTCAACGATATAACAGTTTCATTAAGTCAACTTTCTCAACCACCATCTTATCTGTTCAAGGCTTAAGATCATAAACAATCAAAACTTTCTGTCCTGGTCAAAATTATTTACGTTACACCGTGAAAATGATTATTTAGACCTGCATCGAACTTAAAAAGTTCCAAAGATTCTTTCTTTGCTGTTTTTCGTTAAGGGACCATTAATCGAGTTTCTGCCTAGATAAGATGTCTAGGTTCAGGCATATCTGTCCCGGTGTTCCAACCTTTGTTTTTGTCGTTCTCTGCCTTCGAACTTGCATTAGCCAGCAAAATCATCGGTGCCCACCATCTTCGTGCGGCAATCTTCACAACATAAGCTACCCTTTTCGGTTACAGAGCGATCCATCACACTGTGGTTTTCCCTTCTATGAACTATCCTGTGTTAAGAACGTCACAGTCTTGTATTTGTACAATGGTGTGTATTTTGTACAATCCATCAACTATAACAACTTCACACTTAGAGTGACGGACGCTGGTGTTCAGAACAATGATTGCTCCTCTGTTCCTGCCTACTCTTTCAGTGGCAGTAACTTCACTTTCAGAGATCCTTATGGATTTCAAACGAACAGGTGGTCTGAAAACGAAGACCCATCAAGAGTGATGCTTTTTGTGAAGTGTGATCGTATGGTGGATTCTTCTCTCTATGTGAGTACTTCTCCTTGTATTGAAGATAAGTACTCATATGTCATGACTGGTGGGGGAATAGGAGACGTGGATGATTCTTGCAGAATAGAAAGCATGTTTATGTACTCTTTGCCATTCAAAGATAATAGAAATGTTACATACATGGAAGTTCATAATGGTCTGGTACATGGATTTGAGATTGCTTGGTATGAAGTTGTTTGTGAACCCTGCCTAGGAGAAGAATACTGCTACTTGTATGGGTCAAGAGGTGGTAAAACCTGCTCAAAAGGAGGTATCTTCTTCATTCTAGACTGCCATTTTAGTTTCGAGAATCCACTGAAATTGTAGAATTACAGAGCTCATAAGTATGCTTGGATAGTGATCTGTGATTTCCTGACATGAAGCTTCTATAATGGTTCAAATTGTCAGTAAACTAAACAGAATTTGGTTTGACACGAAGAATCAGAACTTCCTCGACCCAATTCCTTGTATAGAATGCTGGAATTGTCAAATATATTAGTTGTATATGCACGAGTCTAGTGCTGTGATCTGTTGACTGATGATATTGTTTGCTAAATTCTTGCAGTTATCTGGGATACATTGGGTGATATATTGAGAAGTGAGTAATCCCTGCCCGAACGTCTAGCAAACACTGAGACCTAAATAGGTTCATAAGATGCTTAGTATAGTGTATCAAATAGCATTAATAGGCTTTGCACGTTGAATTCGGATTACTCGATATGAAGACTAATTCCTCAAACTACACACTGAGAACTATCCAATGGCAGTAGTATTGTGTTAGGAAGGCTGCTTTCAGATTGCAATTCTACCCAGCATCTAAACTTTTCTATTTTGTGCAGATGCATTGCAGAGACATTTGATCTTGATGTTAATTGGTAAGGGACATTTTCTTTCACGTTTAACAGATATGCTTATGATACTTTCAACTAAAGAAAATTGCTCATCCATAACCTGAAATGGAGGAGCCCAAATGTGAATTCTGTTGGACATTTTAGTTTATACAGTGATTGTTTTGGTTCTGTGAAATGATGCCTTCTTCACAGGAATAATCACCATGGTAAAGATAGTATTATGCTCTCCGTGCGTGTTCATGTTCTTGTTCTACACATGGAGAAGGAGACATTTATCTATGTATGACACTGTTGAGGCATTCCTGCAAAGTCAGAACAATCTCATGCCAATAAGGTACTCTTACTCAGAAATTAGGAAGATGACCAATGGCTTCAAGGACAAGTTGGGAGAAGGAGGCTATGGTTCGGTATACAAAGCAAAGCTCCGAAGCGGTCACCTTGCAGCAGTAAAGATGCTCGGAAAGTCCAATGCTAATGGCCAAGAATTCATCAATGAAGTTGCAACAATTGGAAGGATTCATCATGTTAATGTGGTAAGACTAGTTGGTTATTGTGTTGAAGGATCGAAGCGTGCTCTTGTCTATGATTTCATGCCAAAAGGTTCCCTAGACAAGTACATCTTTTCCAGAGAAGGATTCACCCCTTTAAGTTGGGAAAAGTTGTTTGAAATCTCCGTCGGCATCGCACGTGGTATTGAATACTTGCACAAAGGCTGCAATATGCAGATTCTACATTTCGACATTAAGCCTCACAATATTCTTCTTGATGAGAATTTCACTCCCAGAGTTTCTGATTTTGGACTTGCCAGACTCTATCCTACCAACAACAGCATTGTGTCTGTTACTGCAATAAGAGGAACAATAGGATACATAGCACCTGAGTTGTTTTACAAGAACATTGGAGGTGTCTCTTATAAAGCTGACGTGTATAGTTATGGAATGCTCTTGATGGAAATGACTGGGAGAAAGAAGAATCTAAGTACAGAAACAAACCATTCAAGCCAATACTTTCCAGACTGGGTTCACAGGGAAGCAACTATGGGAAAGTTCGAAACAGAGGATGTATCTGAATGTGAAATGAAATTAGTGAAGAAAATGGTTATAGTGGCACTATGGTGCATACAAATGAATCCTGCCAATCGTCCTCCAATGAATAAGGTTCTGGAGATGCTTGAAGCAGATGTTGAATGCCTAGAATTGCCTCCCAAGCCTGTTCTATATCCCAAAACAATTGCTTCAATCGATACCAGAGATTGTACAGACGACACCAGTTCATCAAGTTGTCAGATTGATTACTCGGAAACCAGTAGTCTGATTGCAAACTCATACCAAAATAGTTACATGTGAAATGTCTCTGTTCGTCGTTTTCTAAGTATGATTACTTTTGGATTGGGCTATAGGCAACTCAAGTTCGATCGATTCCATTGTCGTCTTTATATATATGCAAAAAAGAGTGACTAAAGAAGCAGGTTGTACGTTCTAGGCGAACGGAACCGGAACGGTTCAAGTGGGTTTGACGATTATCTAAGATCAGGATTAAGTTCGAGGCTTCGAGCTTGAATTTGTAAGCATAAAGTATGATCGGATTTCAATTTGGTTAGTTAAATTTTAAATTCTGAAGCTAAAATTAAGATTTTGTGTCAATTTTGTGTCATCCCTCTCTCGCTCCCGACTCGTTTTACTGCGAGACTTCGAAGTATGATGATGATAATATATTAATTAATCAGTCAATCTATTAATTAATAAGTTCTTATAAATTAAAATAAATTAATTAAGTTTTATTTAATATATTTAAAATTAAATTTCAAAATTTTTGATAATTTTTAGCCGATTGTATAACTATTTAATACTAATGGAAACTTTTAAACTTTAAATCTTTTGTCTTATTATTTTAGCTTTAGGTTAACTTTTTAAAGTATTATTAAGGGTTAATTACATTAAAAATCTAAAATTTAGTCAATTTTTTAATTATAACTAGAACTTTAAAAAATAATAAAAATATTTAATTTTTTAATTTTTCAATTATAGCCCAAATTTTAAAAAGTAATAATAAAATATTCAAATTTTAAATTTTTTTTAATTCTAACCCGACATTAGTATTTCCGTTAAGTTTAAAAATGACCTAAATCATATTACACATTTCCAACAACCTTGCTGATGCATTACGTTGTAATGTGAGAATAGTTTGGAGCATCCGAAAAATAAACAAAAAATAAATGATTACGGACATGGGGAAAATAGTAGATAACGTAAAGTTTTGATTAAAGAAAATTGAAAATTTAAATATTTTATTGACACTTTTTAAAGTTTAAGTTATAATTAAAAAAAATTAAAATTTTGGATATTTTATTTTTACTTTTTAAATTTCAATCTATATTTAAAAAATTGATAAAAATTTAAACTTTTTTTGACAATTAATTTTATTATTAAAAACTATTTATTTCTCTGCTAAGCCTAGTCTGAGGGTGTTAGGTCCTCTATGTTCATTACTCTGATACGATCTTCCCCCCCCCCTAAAACGACATTATTTTATATGTAAATATAGACATAAAATGATATTGTTTAGGAGAAAAGCAGGGTTAGAATAGACACAATCACAAAATTATCTGAACCCTAGCCTGAGGGAGAAATCATCATTTCAGGAATGGAGCATGTTACATGTTACGTCAATGATTCCTGCTAACTTTTGTTTTCACCGCCCTCATTAAGGGTGCGGCTCTTCTGTATACTTATTTGATCTCTGGATAAGGGTACAAAAGATCTATTCTTCCTCATGAAGTCTAAATGCCTCTTTTTTTAGTGACACCTGTTCGTTTCGTGTGTAATCTTTGACCTAACATGAGATCGAGAACGTTTCTTTGAAGATTTTCCAGGAAAAAATGGCACTTTGTGTTCCCCTGAGAACTTTCCAACAAGAAAATCCTGTGAAGATATTTCACACCAACAAGAAACACTGACACGCGTGCTTTTCTGATAAACACGTACGGAGCAAGTGACGTCTTAAGAAGATATTAACGTCTTGGAAATGCCTGAAGATACACAAAGCAAATTCCTACCCAACGCCATGCCTTACTCTCTAATACTAGTAATACACACAAATTATTTTTCTAATACAGCTCATTTCCATTACTTTCTATAAACATCTGATCCATAGATTCACAAAAGTTAAACGGATGAATGCTTGTAGGACAAAGTTGGAATATAGTGGTAACAGATGATCTGAAATTTTGAAATCACAATATACATTTATTATTAAAAAATTGGGAAAAAGAAAGAAGGAAGATCTCAAGAGGCAAACCAAAGATACCGATCAACGCACAGTACGAGGTGAGAGATGGACACGCGACCCGACAACTATCTCGTACGTGTCCTGCCCTTACTTAAGTCAAACACTTTCCTTGTCATACACAACCACATTGATCACAGTGGTGGGGGGTGCAGAAGAGACTTTTCTTCACTTCACGAGTTTCTAGAGCAGTAGAGCTCCTGGGAATCGGTGTGGGTCCCAATCCTACCTTCCATACCGAATCAGGAACTGACAGATCCATCTCTCCACGTGCTCCTCCATCCATCTCCATCGTCCACGTTTCCTTCTCCCCTAAAAAATCCAATCGCTTGAGGTACGTAATGCCCCCATGTGGCAGTGACCAAATGGACCGAACTTATCTTCTCTATATTCACCTCTCCTCCCTCCCCCACCGGCCATCTTTCATGGATTCTGTCTCCCTATTTCATACTTTTCTCTGGTTCTTCTCATGCAAAAGCCGATGAGAAGGTTGTTATAGTTTTAACTTTTTGAAGGGGTTTTTATCTTGTTCTTATCTTCTTGAGTTATGACTGGAGAGTCTGATATGAACCAATTAACCGTGGTCAACACCATCAATGCTCGCCGGAGGAGATTGAGAATTCGGCGGTTGAAGTATACGTGTCAGAATGAGGTGCCCATCAGCATCTCCGACGAGAACGGAGGTGAAGAGGGTCATGGAGGATTAGTTAAGGGAGAATTGTCGTTTCGCAAGACTACTCGTGAAGATAAAACAAATGATTGTTCTTCCCAGACAGAGATATGTTTATCATTAACGTCGGCTTCTGCGGATAATTCTTCGTGCAAAAACGAACTGGTTTTGTCTGGGTTCGGAGAAGAAAAGAGCAGAGAGAAAAGTGGCTTGGGTTGCATATCTTATGGGTCCGTGTCATTGATCGGACGGAGAAGAGAGATGGAGGACGCCGTCAGAGTAGAATTGGGGTTCTTGCAGGACGCAGGAGAAAGGTACGATTTTTTTGGTGTGTATGATGGACACGGTGGGGCTAGAGTGGCGGAGGCATGCAGTGAGAGACTGCACAAAGTACTGTTGCATGAGATAACAATGGAGGGAAACAACGATTATGATAATAACATAAAAGCAATAGAGTGGGAGAAAGTGATGAATGAATGTTTCGGGAAGATGGATAAGGAGGTTATGATGGATAGAATGATGGGTTCCACGGCGGTGGTGGCGGTGGTCGGCAAGGAGGAGATGGTGGTTGCAAACTGTGGTGATTCTAGGGCTGTGCTTTCTAGGGCTGGTGTTGCAATCCCGTTGTCTGTAGATCATAAGGTAATGTCAATTTTTTTCCCTGAAAGAACCAGATTGAACATAACCGCCATTAATGAGTTCCTTGCTGACACAATAAGCTTTTGTGTAAAAAAAAAAAAAAAAAGCCTGACAGGCCTGATGAGCTGGAGAGAGTGGAATCCGCCGGTGGACGAGTCATAAACTGGGACGGTCACCGAGTTCTTGGAGTTCTTGCCACTTCCAGATCCATAGGTATACAAAAGATAACCTTATCTTCCATGTACATAACGCATTTTTCTTCCAGCATCAATCCTGGAATACATGTAACACCTCGTAAACCACGAACTTGAATGCATGCATGACAGTGAACATCAAATATAAGCACTATCCTATTCCTAACCAGCAGATTCTCTAATTCTGTAACACAGGTGACGAATATCTGAAACCATTCGTGATATCAAAACCAGATGTCACAGTGAGTGAACGAACTGAGAAGGATGAATTCCTGATACTAGCAAGCGATGGCCTATGGGATGTCATTTCAAATGAAGCCGCTTGCTTGATCGTGAGAAGGTGTCTCCGTGGGCGGCTGAGAAGGAAGAGCCATGAAAAGATCGTGAACCAAAGTCGTGTGGCTGAAGCAGTGTCGAAACTGGCTGAGTTAGCGATGGCTCGAGGTAGCAGAGATAACATTAGTGTGATCGTAGTTGACCTCAAAAATGGCAGCAATTTTTCTTAGCAATCGAATTATAAACCTCTCTCGCTCTCTTCATACACACATATGTGCACCAAATAGATCTTCTTGCCTTTCTTTTTGTTGTGTTCATTGTTGATCTTCTCTAGCAGCAGCCCAGCAAGTGCAAATCTTGGGTTTTGATCTTTTGTAATGCTCAGTTTGAGGTGAGGAAGTTGTTCGTCAATCCTTCCTTCCTGCTACTGTTCCTGAATTTTAATGAATCGGAATTGTTGATATTTTTTTAATTAAATAAATTATTTTATTACCTAATAATTTAAAATTATAAATAAATAAATAAATAATATTTATTTTAGAAGAACTAATGTCTGATATTATTTATTAACCTACAATAAACGAGAGGGCCCATATCCATATAGGCATGGGTCTTCTCGCCGCTGTCTTTCAATTGCTTTAACACCAAACCACTGGACCAATGATGTCTTCTGCTTTAGCTTTACACTTTTAGTACAATAAAGACACGTGTATACTTGGTTTTTCATCCATTGATGCTCTTGCTAGGCTCCGGTTCCTGTGACCACGTCCTTTTCTCCAGGACATCACATGGAACGTATGTATTGGAAAGTAGTAGGAACATGTGGCATTCATAAGGCAAGTATCCTTTCAATTTTCGATAGTGATGTCAATGCGTTGGTCGCTCCTACCTTAGCTCGACCTAACCCCCTCATTAGATGACTCGACGGTTCCGAACTGACAAGCTCATAATTTGGCCTATTTTAACTTTTTTTTTTAAATTTACAAAATCACATAATTTTTATTGGTTAAGTGAGTCATGGATCGGTCCAGCCTAACCCGCCTAATGTTATGAATACCGTACCGGATTTAGTACCGGATTGAATTTTGGAACGGAACTGTACCAGTACCGGTTGGTACCGGGTACCGTTT
>JAOQMP010000007.1:31873419-31889109 GCA_027563575.1 Erythroxylum pedicellare
TAATTTTAAAAAATTTAAAATTATTTTATAAATTAAAAAATTATCCAAAATAATAATTAATATTAGTATAATGCCGTGTCAAAAGTCAATTCAATACTAATTTCGGCATGGTATTCGTAATTTTGGAGTGTACGATTCTTTGCATGAAAAGCTGTCTACCACCTGGCAGGTTATCAGAGAGCTAATAAGTAATGATTCCATTTTCACTGGGAAAGTGGTGCGTCGAGGACCAAGCACGACATGCCGTTTTTGCTTTCTGGAAAAGAACGAACCATTAATCTCTCGATATTAGTGCTTGATTGCTTTCTACTTTTTCTTTAACTACGTGCCTCTTTGCCTGACACGCAGGCCTTTATATCATATTATATAATAATACGATATGATATGCTAATTTTTAGTTTATCATTACGTCAAATAAAGAGTAGACCGTTGTGTGCGTTAATGACATTTCCATTGACTCGAGCTTCTTCGCATGATTACTACGACACTTTAATCTGAAATTTTTAACTAAATAATTTGAGTCATTATATATATATATATATATATATATATATTAATTGTTAAACTAAAAATATTTAATTTTAATTTTATTTTGAACATATAAGAAAATTGGATATAAGTTCAAATTTTAATTTAAATTCGATACATCTCATGATCCGACGAAGAAGTTCTCGAAGTTAATATCTCATATCTGTCCGAAGAGATTGATAACAGAACGAGCAGCAAAGGGTATGAAAACAAGAAAAAATCTTACCTATTTGGTATTTCCAATTAGACTCACCGTAAGATTAGGGCTCAAAGAGATCTGTATAAAAAAGAAGAAAAGTATTAATATCATGGATAGCAGTTACCCTAATCGACGACTTAAGGACTCGCTGTCGCAAGTCGAAAGGAGAGGGGAGTGCTCTGTGTTTTCACTAGAGAGCTTCCGGACATACCTTCGCTAATAGAGTTCTCGCCCCCACTTCACCATCGTCAACCTTAATCGAGTAAAGACTGGAAGATTCGCAAAAGAAGGAGATTGTTTTGCTTTTTTGATAATAATCAGTTAGTGTAATGCATCGTCGTTTTGTTCCATTTGTGTTACGTGAGCACGTGGCTCTCTCGGATATCAACCAATATAACTTCATTTTCATTCAATGAGATTTTTTAATTTAAAAAAAATAGAAATAACATTATTTATATGGTTTATTAAATTGTTGAAAGGCAAAAGAAGATTCTAAATTATTTTATACATCTTTATAAACGTGATTTTATAAAATTTTAATCACCTGTAATCGAATAATTATATCTTTTAATTAAATTAAATCAAATTATTATTAACACCTAATTAAAATCTTGCTTCCCTTTATATATACTCATTCCACCGACTCTGACATGCGCTTTCTTGTGGTCAGGAGTTAGGACCAACTCCAGCCCACCAAAGTTGACACTTTGACAGAGACTTTGTTCCAAAAGAGACAGACGAGTGGAGTGCCTCTTCTTTCGTTCTGTTCAGCCATTATTTCAAAAGACCAAATCAAAAGCTTGGGTAATAAATAATGAGAGAATCAACAACCAACTCATGCATGCACCGACTCTGTTCCTCCATTACTTGTCGATGGTGGTCCAAGAATCACATCTTATTGTGCTTTTCAACTTTAATCATAGATAGGTTGGTTAACAGTTTATTAGATAAAGATGGAAAACTCACCGCCATTTGATGATGCAAACCCAGCTTTGGGCTTCCTAAGAACAGAAGCCATGAAAATGAAAGCTCTGGTGTCTAAAATGGTGGGAGTTCTGGAGCCCATAGAAGGGAAAACGATAAAAACTAAACCCAGCTGGAAGATTTTGATGGGGTAGAAGAACGTGCATGCGTTTTGCTGTGAGTTCTTAGGTAAGGATTGCAACTGGAACACACTCTGGCTGTGTTGGAATTTAATAAATTAATTTCAACTTTATTAGATTTTATATTAATTGCCAATTGACATTAGAATTTTGGAGGGTTCTATCGAGCCTTCAACTAGCTTGATCTCTGGGCTACCGTCACATAGTCTTGGAAGTGGATTCACACCCTGTGACCGATCTTCTCTCTTCCCTACAAACGAGGGCTAATTCCTTCAACTCTCTCGTGCTGGCATTCACAAAATGCTCTCTCACAATTAGGTTGCTTTAATCAGACATATTTACCGTGAGGATAATCGTAGTACAGACTGACTCGCAAATCTTGCAGGATAGTTCTTATTAGGCATCACTACTTTTGAGCATTTACTTAGGAGTTGTATCCCTCTCCTAGTAAAGAATGAGTCAAGAGTCTGTCACTCCCGATATAACATATAATTTGTCTTTACCTTCCTTTGTTTATTAAAAAAACATTGAACTTTTGACAATAATTTACAAATTCGTACCGTTTAAGGTCTTTTTACCTTAAACTACGTCGTTTTAGTAAATTAAATTTTAAGTTAAATTCTAAATTTACGGCTAATTTAAAATCCGATATGAAAATTTTAATAACCTAAATTTAAGTATTAAATTAATGATTATTTATTTAAAATAATAAAAATTATCATTTTAAATTTGTAATGTTAATAAAATTTACAATTATGATTTTAAATATCATTTTATTATTTTAATACCTATTTTAAATAGATTATTTAAATCGATCCAGACCATCATTCGCCACTTCTCATCCCAACAACATCCATTCTAACAGAATCTTGTCCGCTCCGGACAGAAATAATTTCATCACGACATGTGAAAGGGTTTCTTCTCTTTAAGGTACCGAGACCCTTTCCAAATTTGCGTGTGACTGTAGACATCAGTTCACTCACGGATCCGTCTACTTTGTTTTGATTAATGATTACACCAAACAACTTCTTTGGACATCATTCGAGAATCAAATTAAAAGTACTTGCGTCTCCACTGGTCTTATAAATGTGTCGGTTGAAGTTCAGCAAAAAAAACATAACTGTAAAAATTTTAAATTAATTGAGTTTTTGATTTGATTTTCAAATGTTTTTGATAAGATTTATATTAATGATTTTTATTATTAAAATAACTAATTATTTATTTATTTTTATAAATTAATAAATTGTTATAATTTGAAATAAATTGATTAATTTTCTGACGGATAAAACATTATCTTTTAATTATATTTTTAATTTTACTTAATTTTATAACAATTTAATATCAATTAAAAATTAAAAATTAATTTAAAAGTTTTGCCGTGCATAACGTGTGACCAAGTATTTTATGGTAAGTTTGGAATGCAAAATGACCATCTAAAAGCATCAAGGTTGTGTTCATTTGGGTATATAAAGAAAAACCCAATATCTTTAAACCGGAAACAGCCTTTTTATTATAGAGAGGTAAGGTTGCGTACTATTGACCTCCTCAGACCCTATTTCACTGTAGGATTTCAAACTGGGTGCGATGATGATGATTTTGAAGTTAATATATTAAACCTGATTTTATTAAGTATTCCCTAATTAATTTTAATAAATTAAAATTTAATATTACAATTTTAAAATTTAGTAATATATGTTTAAAGTTTATGAATAAATTCTTATAAAAATCTTTAGTAAGTTTAGATTAAATAAAAATTGAATATTAAATATAGATAAATGGACATTTTATTATAAAAAGAAAAAGAAAAGCATTAAAATAATAGTAATAAAAAAAGGAATAAGTGCCAAGAATAGAAAATTTAAAATGAACTTTTCTTTATGGCCTATGGATACATATAAAAGGCCTTTCACTTACCATCCCTCATGACCGTGAGTGAACAACACAAAGCTTGAAGCCTGCAAAAGAGGAAAAGATAGAAACCTTGAGAGAGCACTCGTTCATTCATATTCATTGACATTTCCAACTTTCCTGTTCCTGCTCACTTCACGTAATCCCAGAAAGCTTACACATCCACTTTCTTTCCTCAGCAAACAAACAATATCACGTCAGGTCAGATCTTTCCTTCTTTAATCCAATATTTTTTCTTTTCTTTTGCTTTTTATTTTTATATATAAAGGTCAAATCTTTCATATGCTGTACATATATATTGTCCATATATTCCATCTATGTTTTCGTCATCTGAAATACCCATCACCGTCTTCATGGACTCTTGACTCAAAAGTTTTCTCTTTTACTCTATCCTTAGATTGTGTGATTCCATTGTTCTTATTGTTTTCTGGGCGTTCGTTGGTTTTTGAATTTGTCAAAGTATAGAGAAGGGATAGTGCGTTGTTGAAGACTCGGCTTCCAGAGCCATTCTTGGTAAACCCTACCCATTTTCTGTTTGTTTTCTTGGAAATCTTTGTGACGAGAAAGTTTTATTTGTTTTAATTGCTTTCTGTTCATTGCGTAACGAAAACAAGAATGGAAAAGATTAGGGGAAAATATGAGTAATCTTGAGTTATTTGAATAGCCTCTTTCTTTCTCTCTGTTTCTAGCAGTTTCTCTGTAACCAAACACATAAGTTCAAGAAGCTTTCTTGTATTGGACCTGTTCTTTCAATTGATTTCCAACGAATAAGCAGATGAAAGGGCATTGAATATCGTTACTTGATAACGATGATATTTCCTTTTCTAGTGGAAAGATGTAACATACATCGAAGTTGAAAACTATTAACTCTATTAGTGCATTATTCTTTTATTTATTTAGGTTCTGAAACTAGGACTTGGCGTTTGCCTACGCTCAAAAACACGTCCTTTCATGGTTAATACTTGCATTGATTACGATTCTTGGAGTTGGAAAATTTAAGTTTTTGTTATCCTGTGTTTTTGGGGAAGGTTGGCTTCCAACTTTTAATGAAATAGCAAGAATTTTCCTTTCTGATGATGTGTTTGGTTAATAAGAAACTTCTGGATTGCTTCTCTTTTTCTTTTTTTTTTTTCCCCGGAAAAGCTCGAGCTCTCTTGTCTATATCCATTCTTTCTTTTCTACAATAATCAAATTCTTATTGACTGTGCTTGATATCCAGAGACTGGAGTCGGAGAAGAAAAAGATAATCTATGGAGGTCGACGCAGGAAGAGGTTTGGAATGCCAGAAGATTATGGATGGGAAGGTGAATGAAAGCAATGGTACACAGAAAGAGAAGGCACTTCCTTCTTGTTGTTTGAAGGCAAAAGCTTCTGCTCCTGAGATGGATGCTAAATGCCATGCAACTGTTGTTTCTGGGTGGTTCTCAGAACCTCGTTCCTTTTCTGGTCGTTATCTTATTGTTTTGTTCTCCTTGTCTTGTTCCTCACGTTTCTGTGGAGCTCATGCTGATGCTTTTTTCTTGGTCTAAGATCATTGTTTTTGCTTTTTTTTTTCCTTTTCTTTTGCTTATTTAGGTGAAGCTCGCAAAAAGGTGTACTTTAACAATCCCATGTGGCCAGGTAGTGCATAATCTCAGACCCGAGGTTTTCTTGCTATGGATTATTATTAAAAATTCATAAAAATTATTAAATATTTAGCAGTATTCTAGCAATCAATTTGTGGTTTTCCTGGTACAGATTAAGCTAGTAAGATTTTATAATTAGAGAAAAACTAGTGAGGAATTCTTGCTGTATGTAATGGAGCTTCCTCTTGTCTAAATTGTTGTGGACATTGCCTTTGGACATATGCAGGAGAAGCACATTCGCTGGATGTAAAGGAGATCATTTACAAGGGACAGTCAGAGTATCAAGAGATCTTGGTTTTTGAGGTTTAGTATTTTGGACTATCTAGTTGATGCTTTCGTTACTATAATTTGCTTCTCATGGGAGATTATGGTGTAAGCGATTAAACGATCTGCTTCCGGGTTCATGAGATAAAACTTGCCATTTTATATATATATCTTTTCTCCAACCACTGATCAAGCTGGCTAGGTTGTCTCCTTGCAGTCATCAGCATATGGAAAAGTGCTCGTACTTGATGGCATTGTTCAGTTGACTGAGAGTGATGAATGTGCTTACCAGGAAATGATTGCTCACCTTCCTCTTTGTTCCATTCCGTCTCCAAAATCGGTACGTATTTTCCGTTTTTCCTTTTTGGTGTAGACTATATGGTTAAATTTCTCTTTCCCCCATTTGCATTTCAACTGGGGAGAAGAAATGTGAAGTCTCATTGTGAAATTGTAATCATCATAGTCGTCTTTGAATTGATTCTTGATGGCTCTACACTCTGCAGTGTTTGTTTGTTCCCTTCTCGGATGGTTTTAATTCATTTCATTAATGGATATGTACAGGTTCTAGTTGTTGGTGGTGGTGATGGGGGAGTTCTTAGAGAGATTTCTCGCCATAGCTCTGTGGAGCATATTGATATATGCGAGATAGATTCGATGGTTATAGATGTAAGTGATGCTTGATATATATTTTTTAAGCAATTACTTGCTTCTCATCTTCTCATCCTATTCATAACTTCAAATTTTCTCTAGGTGTCTAAGAAATATTTCACCGAGTTAGCTATTGGATTTACGGACCCTCGTGTCAAACTTCACGTAGGTGATGGTATGTGCAACCTTTTCTTGTGTTACTCTATGTATGATTTAGCATGAATTATTCAATTACCAATTCGTTTGAACTTCAGAACTTTTGAAGGAAATGGCTATTTAGACTGGCTTTATATCTTTGATCATGACAGCTGTGGAATTTCTTCGACTTGCTCCTGAAGGGAAATATGATGCGATCATTGTTGATTCATCCGATCCTGTTGGTATGTTTTGTATATGATATCTTAGTCTTTACTTTGTGAATAGTTTCTCATCATTAGGCTTACTTGATTCCTGATATTTGGCTCTTTTATCAAATTATATTGTCTCACAGTTCCGTTTTGAAACTACAGGTCCTGCTCAGGAGCTCGTGGAGAAACCATTCTTTGAGACAATAGCTAGAGCATTAAGGCCTGGAGGGGTCCTCTGTAACATGGCTGAAAGTATGTGGCTCCATACACATCTAATAGATGATATGATCTCTGTCTGCAGAGAAACATTCAAGGGTTCTGTGCATTATGCCTGGGCAAGTGTTCCCACCTATCCAAGGTACCAATCTTTGAAATTCTCTCGATAATTGGGGACTAACTACTACTTGAACGACCTTTTCACCGTTTTATCTTTTGTGTTAGAAGCATAGTTTGTTTCTGTGTTGCAACTGGGAATATCTGTTGATGCTTCTCACCTATGGCTTGATTTCTCTACATGGGCAGTGGTGTGATAGGATTTCTACTATGCTCAAAAGCCGGACCAAACGTCGACTTTTTGAATCCTGTGAATCCAATCGAGAAGGTAGAAGGAGCTATTACGCATAAAAGAGAACTTAGGTACTACAACTCAGAGGTAATCTCCTATTCTCTTTCCTTCTTTCCGCTTTTGTTTTCTGTGTACAAGAACTTATCTCGATAAGGTTCCCAAGTTGAACGATTGCAGTCTACCTCTATTGCTGTATCGATACATTAACGCCGCTGTCGTGTTTCCCTGAACAGATTCACTCTGCTGCCTTTGCATTGCCAGCATTCTTGAAGAGGGAGGTGAAGTCTCTTTGCTGAATCAACATACGAGCATCCATGTTTTCCTAGTCAGAAACCAAAGTACCTGGTCTGGTCTGGTTAGGATTTCACAAGTGCTAGGGGATTAGCAGAGGAGGGTGATTCGAGTTGTGTTTTATAATACTGGAGGGGTCTACTTTGATACGTCATTGTTGTTACTTTGTGTTGCTGCCAATGAACTATTCTGAGTTGAAGTTGGTTGAAGAAAATCCATTGTAAAAGACCAATTATATTACTAATGGGAAAAAGTCAATAATTTGAACAATTCGAGTTACAAAATCTTGGGTCGGGATTAGTATGTCTAAAATTTGATCAATAACACACTTCCAATGAACCTGGAAAAGTAGAGGAAAACAATAATAACATCATTTTGGATTTACACGAAACATATACTACATCTTACAAACCTCTGATGCAGAAGCACCTCACCAAACTGGCCTATATACTAATTGCAGACTTCCAGGTTCGGTTTCAATTCATCCATTTTTCACTTCAGATGATAAAACTTCATCACTTTCCACGTAGTGGACATATTACAAGTGATGAAAAAAATTAAGTACAAATAAGGTATTGCCTACCGTTCAACAGCTGTAAAGTCGGGCTCTGCCGGCTTCTGAGGAAGCATAGCTGGCACTCTCTCGGCCATTCTTACCTTACGCGTCCCGCTCCGTCGCAGAGTACGCAGAGCATTGGCAGCAAACCGAGAAGCGTAAATGGTGGCACCTAAACTCGGTGTACTTCCACTTGCACTTACCTTGGCTAGTGCATCTTGTAACCTATCCTCCTCTTGCCTTAGAGACTCTTCTAACTTCTTTTTACTGTATCTCCTCCATGCAGCTTGGATAAAGCAGGCTGCCCATGTCCTCCATTGCTGCGAGTAGAATCTGAAAGTGTGGCGGAGCTGTTTGCTGTGAAGCCGCCGAAATTGGGAAGCAACGAACTTTAAGTCATCAGCCATTAATGCAAAAGCTTCAACTTCCGAAAGGGTCCGCACAGTTCGAGTTGAAATGGGAAGGTTTGATGAGGAATGAGGGTCTAGAGCCCATGTAAGAAGTTCTTCACCACAGAAGTCACCAGCTTTGAGGTACTCCGAATTGAAGAATCCAGTTCTTCCGCCATTGGTCGTCGTGGTCAGTAGCTTTCCTCGCATGATGAATAGCATTTCATCGACTGGATCACCCTCGCGAACAACGTAGCTTTCCTCTGTGTAGAGTGCTGGCTTGAGACAATCGCACATGGCATCTAACAGTTGGTCATCCATTTTCTCAAACATTGGCACCTTGAAAATGCGTTCAAAAGATATTTTCTTATGAAACGAATTTGAAGTAATTGTTCGGTCGAGATGTAAAACTGCAGAAGAGGGTAGTAACTCACTCTCATGAGCAGTGCTAAGCAGAGATGACGTTTTATGTCCCTTCTAAGGTCCTTGGGCAGATTATGAACCAGGTTCTCTTCATCAACTCCTCGGGTCTCTTGCCACCTGTATTGTTCGTATCGCCTGATTCGCTCCCTCAAATTCTCAGGAAGCAAACGGTGAGACATCCACTGTTCAGCATCTCGCCTTTTCACTCTCATTTCCTCCAGTCTTGTAGTGGTGGATTGAAGATACGTCTGTTTCAAGACAACATTAGCTCACCAAACTTGATCTATGATTGAAAGACTAGAAAGCAGGTATGTCACCTGTATGTGCAGTATACAAATATTGGTTGCAGGTACCTACCTGCATATTTCCAATGAGAAACGAAAACAGAACCAATCCAGATATAGAAATGAACACTGCAAAGCAGATTTCCCACACATAGGTACTTGTAGCAAGGTTTTGACCGAGAGAACTGCAAAACAGATGTGACATGACATTATGTTCTGAAGTAGGGAATCTGTAAAATGCTATACATTGTTGCACATATGTAATACACACCTCAGGTTTCGCAAACCCCACCAAAAGCAGTAAAAGAACTTCTTTGGAAAATTTGAAGAAGCCACAACACCAGATTCAAGAGCATCGAGGAATATTCCGAACTTGAACACCTGTTTATCAGACTGTATCGGACAATAATCATCCAGGAAAGTTTTATTTCCAGTTTCACCATCGCAATAGAGTATATCCGGTTTGCATTTAGTCTTCCCACAGGCATATTTCCAGCATGATGTCTCTCTTTCAATGGCAAACAAGTACCAATAGGCACCAAATACCTGAAATCATAATTGGTCAATTAAACCTGGCATTCTGTCCTACAAATTTAGAGTCCTAATTCAAAGAAATCAGCTTAAAGGTCCAAAGCCTACGTGCACTTAAAGCTTCTTCCATACCGATTAATACAAAAACCTTGCATAATATTATAGTAATCTCAGTTCATACAGGAACTATAAATCATACAACACATAAAAAATGTTCGGTGTGTAGGGAGGATGAACACCTTTTTGTTATTTTATAAAGAAAAACGATTTATAGCAGTAAAACTTACATGACTGGCAACCATGTAAAGAAAAAGGTTGAAAGCAGCACCAGCCCATGCGGTTTCTGTAAGTATTCCGGAGGTTCTCGTAACTTCCTTATACAATGGGTAAATACGAATCACCCTTGGCAAGTACTGGAAGAGAACTACGAATTTCAACAAGTTCTTTGTGTTCAACGACGTCGAGCCTGTCATCCTTGGAATGATTATCAAAATCACCATCTGTAAGTTAAAACATTATGTTAGAACATCGCAAAAGCAACCGCAATCTAAAACAATGCTTGTGACAAAGAACCCTTGTTCCTAGTGCACGAATAAGCTCACATGCCACTAGCAGAATCTTCCTCTCATTTCTTAACCAAGATAAATGTATTTACCAGATACAGCACTCTGTTATCACAAACAATACACAAGCCATTTCAATTTTATGCAAAAAGAAGTGTGTGGATGAGGCAGGGGAGTATCCCTTCACCTGTGGGAGCGGAAGAACCGCAAGAATGTCGATCAAGAAATACGATGACAAGTACCTCTTGGCTATTGCCCATGCATCTTCAACAAGAACACCTCTTCCAAAAACTCGAGATGAAGGAGCAATAAAACCAGTGTGAAATTGAAAAATAATGTGAATGATGTAGAAGATATCCGTAAACGAACGCAAGACATTTGCAGTAACCTCCATCTTTTTGTCCAAGCCGAGGCATTTCTTTTCATCATCAATCACAGGAACATAAAAGAACAAGGGATCTAGTGAAACAGCAATTAGACATGATAGTACAAATATCTTATTCCACTTCTGAAGGAAAGGCCCCTGCGGGTCAAGAATTTTTATTTTGGAACTCGAGGTTTTGTCAGCAGATTTGCCAAACGAATATGATTTGAATGATTTTCTGATCCTTTTAATCCTTTCAGAGCCAGACTCCAATCCCTTATGAAACTTCTCAGAAACTGAGCCTATAGTCTTCCTAAATTTTCCCGAATGCACCATATGATTCATAGCATACTGTCCATCTAGATCTTTGTCAGAGTTCCAGTCCTGAAACCTGAAGAACATCAATATACAAGTCAGTATATCACATCCTCACTTAAGTTGGAACATCCAGTGCACAGACAGTAACCATACGGGAAGTGAAAAATGAAATTATCTCACATCTCAAGAACCCCCAAGACACTGACTAGAAGATTCAAAATTAGTAACAAAGGTGATGTTGGCCAGAGATGAGAACAACTGGATATGGTAACCAGAAAAAGACATGGAATCTAATATGAAATTACCAATTCCATTATGAGTAGTACGTAGTGCCAGTGCAAGAGAGAGTGGAAATTTATGCCTCTACATGAACAAGCGCGACTCAAATGTGGAAAACAAGTTGTTAGTTAACTTCTGTAGACACCAGAACAGAACCTAAAACGAGTATGAAAAAATGTCAAATCTTGCAGCAATGAGCAAACTAACCTCACAGACTTCTGAGGAGGAAAATTCATGACTGAGTCTTGTTAACAAGTCCGTCTGATCGATATTTGATTATCAACAAGACCCAAGCAAGTTCTTCAAGAACTTCAAAGCATCACCTCCCAATCCCTGTAAACGTTAGAAAACCCTGGTTTGAAATCGAGACACAAAATGCAGCCTCTCACAGGCTGCAACACACATTAATGCAGTAACGAATTGAAGCAAACTAAAACAGAAACATCACAAGCTACAATCTATTAATGGTTAAAGTTGACAAACCTAATATCACTGACAAGGATGACAAAAACCCAGAAACTACGCTAAAGAACAAAGAGTTCAATATTGGAATCTCCAATTTTCAGTTCTTAGAGATCCCATATCACAAAAATGGAAACTTTACAGAGGAAACTGAATAAAATTGGAAACTTTAAAACATTCTAGATTTCCGGAGAGTTTAAGAAAAAAGAAAACGGTACAATAACCGGTTTTCCTTCTGACTATGGTATTTCAACCCCAACACCAACTTAAAAACACAATATCAAGGAAAAGAACACGACAAGGCCTAAGATTGAGCAGAAGCAGGGATGTTCAATGAACTGTATCCAGAGAAATCGCCATAAAAGACTTAAAAGTGTGAACAGAGAACTTACCTCCCACAGATAAAAGAGAAAACCAGGAACTTGTGAACTTCGTCAATCCACCAAGTTGGTTGCTGCTTTGCAAGTAGAAGGAAGAAAGACAATTCCTTTCCCTCCACTCTTCATCATCTGTTTCTCGTGAGTAAGTTCTTGTCTGAGAGAGACAGTACAAACAGTTTGGAAATTTCGAGGAAATTGTCTGAGTCAAGCGGTCAACCCCAAGAAAATCTCCACTTCAGAAATTCTAAGAAGATCAAATGAAATGAGAACCTTTTTTTTTTTTCCTGTAAAGGAAGAAGTTGGTATTGATTAAATTAACTATTAAGCACAATTAGTGTTGGTCAGCTGACCAGATTAAGCAAACATTCAACCTTCTGACAATCAGTGAATCTAACTTCCATTCTCAAACATTCAACCTTCTGACTCTAGATTTTTTTAATTTATATTAATTAGGTATCTTAATTTTTATTAGATTAATCCTAAGCTCTTAAGACCTCCACCTTAAAAGTCCTAGAGAAAATAAATTTAGAACTCCAAGATCTCTCAAGTTTTTACGTAATCTGTACATTTTTATGAACAAGAAGTTGTCATATATTGATTGATCAACCGGCAATTAATCGTTGACCCTGCTCAGCATGAGGTTTCCATAAACTCCCAAGTTTTCTAGTAATTTCAACTCCCACATTATCGCTAAAAGCGAGATGTTTGTAATTAATCAGACCAAGGAGCATGCTCAGAAAACTACAGGATCATCAAAAGAGAAAAATCTCCTTTCTCCTCATTTATGTGACTCAAACTTTAAGACCTTCTATAAAGGAGAGCCTTTAAGTCAAAATTTGAAACCAATTAGGCTTCTCCACTTCTCTAGATTTGACTTTACTAAAAGGAGATGATTTCTTTTGACCTCAAAAGGATTGAGTACTAATTGGGTCAAGAAAACCAATTTTGGACTAATACCAACATGAAAAAATAATAAATTTAGTATAATTGAGAACTTTAATTTCTTAAATTATAATTTTTTGTTTTGTTTGTAATTTTTGTCTAATGAAAAATTTTAAGTGGGTGTATACATAAAAAAAATTATGCTATTTTTAGCAAATATAAATTAATACCTCTTTTTCATATCTATTTTATTTTTTAAAATAAAATAAATAAATAATTCCAATTAAAAACAAAACTTGGAACGCCAGCTGTAAATTTGTACTATACTACTATGAGGGATTGACAAGTTCCATGGTGAAACAGGCCTCCCGGGCCAACGCCTAATTAACTGTTTACAGGTAAAATGTAGTTATAAACAAAGATTAAGGCATGAAAATGTGTGGGATTAGGTCAAACCACCTTTGGTTCAATCTATTTTGACCCTTAAAAATATTTTTTTATTTAATTATAATTAAAATAATTTAAATTAATCTATAGACAAATAACAACAACAACATCAATAATAACATCTAGTACAAATCCCGCAAAGACATAACAACGTACTCCGTATACAAAACTTCTCGTTTTATAAGAATTTGAAGAGTTTAACCTCGTAATCACAAAGAAATAACTTAATTAGTTGCTTCAAGGTTGATTATAAATATATAATAATTTATAAAATATATATTTTAGATAAATTATTTAATTCTAATTTTCAAACTAGTATTTGTAGCTTTTCTTCCATGACAAGTAACCCATCAAAAATGGTATTATTGGATAAGTATGAACATGGAAACAAAGAATCAACCAGACGCCGACTTGGCAAACGGAGATATTATGTTCCCATATAAAATAAAAGAACAAGAACAGATAATCCGAGCCTGAGGATATAATGTTGCACATAAATTCCGACACAACCTGTAATGAATGTCATGTACTTTTGTCAGTGCATGAAAAAATCGACCGTGAATTTCAGATCTTAATATTTATAATAAAATATAACTTTAACATTAATATATTTTTAAGTGTTTCAATTAAATTTTAATATTTTAAAATTTAATAAATAACTTAATAAAATTAACTCTCAGTCAGATAATAGTTTTATATTTTTAAATAAAAATAAACTCTACTATTAAATAATTAAAATTTTAAATTAACCTAAAATAACAAATAGAATGAATAATAAATGACTATTTTATCTTTATATAACATTCTCACGTAACTTATAACTGAAAATGCACAAACACTCGAATGCTATGGTTTTAAAACAACAAAAAACTTGTGATTTACTAACAACTAATTAAAGTTACGGTTGTGACTTGACCAATAATTTTTTGCATATTTTCTATTTTTTATTAATAAAATTTTTATTATTAATTATATACAATTTATTATTAATCATATAAAAATATTATGGTTAATTATTTAATAAATTTTATTATATTAAATATTATTATATTATATTTGATTTATATTTAAAAAGAAACTATTTATATTTTTATTTATATAAAAATATATTTATGGCTTATCAACAACATGTCACGACACTCTGACAAATAATTAAATAATAAGTTCTTATATATATATTCTATTTTTTACTAATAAACATTTTATTATTAATTACATACAATTTATTGTTAATTATATAAAAATATTATTGTGTTGTGTTAGTTGTTATTAGGGGTAGGGTAAGAAACAATTGGTATTATGAAAAATTATTGAGGGTATATTAGGTAGTATATATTTATTAGTTTACATTCTATCATAAATCTTCCGAATCGGAGGTTCCTCATTTTCATTGTTTACGTTAGAATAGAATGTAACATGAAACCATTTGCTTCCGTCTTATTTCATTCTATTCCATTATAGAACCTACTTTGAAACAATGGAATTATATTACGTTCCATTTCATTTTATTATAAAAACCCTTAATTAAACAGACCTTAAGAGATAAGAAAGGTTTTATTTGCCGCAGGGTTAGCATTTTTGCATTCAATTTGAAATTAAGTTTTTTATATAATTTTAAACTTTGGATTAGTTTGGGTTCGAATTATTTGGTTAGATTTAGTTGATACTTGAATTTGAACCTGTTAAAATAATATCATCTTTAATTTAAAATTTAAAAAATTAAACTTTGAACGAATCAGGATGATCTGAGACTGATTCAATACCATTACTAGTAAAAGGATATAGCTAATTGAAAATTAGAATTATACAAAATGATTATAACTCCTCCAGTATTCTGATTGATGAGTTGAACATAAAATCTAGATTTGAATGAGGCAGGATGTAACATCTTATTATCCCATGATTAGGGTTAGAACCCTAGGATGTTTTATATAAGAATTTATTGAGAATTTAGAAATGCATTTTATGCATTATATGGCATACACATGCAAGTGAATAATGTTGTCATTCATAAAATAATTGTACATGCATTTATTAACATTTTTCCAGGTATAAATGATTTTAATGTGAGTGAATTATGGATTAATTGTCTTAAAAATTGAATTGGTATGTATTAGAATTAATTTCGCATTTTTAGAGACATTTCATATATTTTGGAGATTTATCAAAAATTTGAGGTATTTTAGACTAGGAAAATATATAAATAAGAGACAAATAAAAGTATGATAATTGTATTAGAAATTAATTGACGAATAAACTAATTATGGATTGACAATTGGATAAATTACTATGTGACAAGTGGAGCAATTAGTAAGTGACATATGGGCTAATTAA
>JAOQMP010000007.1:31953722-31966334 GCA_027563575.1 Erythroxylum pedicellare
GCATCGAGAAATGGTTTGGGTTGTGTTTTGATACAGGATGGACAAGTAGTTGCTTATGCCTCTAGGCAACTAAAGTCACATGATGGAATTACCCTATGTATGATCTGGAGCTTGTGGCAGCAGTGTTTGCTTTAAAAATTTGACGGCATTACTTATATGGTGAAACGTGTAGAATTTTCATAGATCATAAAAGTTTGAAGTATCTGCTTACCTAGAAGGAACTCAATCTGAGACAACAACATTAGTTGTAATTGTTTAAAGACTATGATTGTATGTGGATGACCATCCGGGCAAGGCTAATGTCGCAACTGATGTTTAAGTTGAAAGACCAGTTCAGCATTTTCACTTAAGCAGAGTGAATGGAAACTTGTATCTGATGGAGCTTTAACAGCTCAGGTGAAAGCAAGGCCTACTTTGAGATAAGAAATTTGTGATGCTCAAAGAACTGATGATAAGTTACAACAACTTATCTTGGCTACTCAGGAAAGTAAACAGCTTGATTTTTTTGTGAAAGGAGATGATAAATTATATTATAAAGATCGGTTGTGTGTGCTAGCTAATGATGAATTAAAGAAGAAGCTGTTGTTTGAGGCTCATAATACAGTATTTACTATGCATCTTGGTGGAAATAAAATGTATCAGGATTTGGAGCAGCATTATTGGTGGTCAAGTATGAATTGGAGCGTTATGGATTATGTAGCTAAATGTATGATATGCTAGTAGGTTAAAGCTAAGCACCAGGTTCCATCTGGTTTGTTACATCCTATTCCTATTCCTTAATGGAAATAGGATAACATTACCATGGACTTCCTATCACTCAAAGGAAACATGATGCTGTATGGGTAATTGTGGATAAGTTTACTAAATCTATTCATTTTTTGCCTCTTCGTCCTGATTAATCTTTGGATAGGCTTATAGAATTATATGTTAGTGAGATTGTGAGATTGCATAGAATACCATTGTCGATTATTTCTGATCGTGATCCTCGATTTGCTTCGAGATTCTGGAAAAGTTTACAGAAAGCTTTGGGTACTCAAGTTAAGTTTAATACTGCTTTCCATCTCCAAACAGATGGACAATCTACATGGGTTATATAGATAATGGAAGACATGCTTCGAGGTTGTGTATTAGAGTTTCCCGGAAGTTGGGATAAGTATTTAGCTTTGATGAAGTTTGCTTACAACAACAGTTATTATACCAGCATTGGCATGGCGCCTTATGAAGCACTGTATACTAGAAGGTGTAGAACTCTGGTATGTTAGACTGAGTTGAGTGAAAGCAAGATGATCGGGCCTGAAATTGCGAAAGATATTGAAGAAAAGATTCAGATTATTCAATAAAGGTTGACAGCTGCCAGTGATAGGTAGAAGTCTTACATTGACCTAAAAAGGAGGGATATTGAATATCAAGTAGGCGATAAGGTGTTCTTGAAAGTATCACTGTGGAAGAAGATACTTCAATTTGGTAAGAAGGGGAAATTTAGTCCGCGATACATTGGTCCTTATGAAGTTTTTAAAAGAGTCAGACCAATTGTTTATCAGTTGGCTCTTCCTGAAGAATTGGTCAAGCTACATGATGTGTTCTATGTTTCTATGCAAAGAAGATATCGGTCTGATGTAGCACATAAGATTCCAGTGCAAAAAATTTAGGTACAAAGGGATTCTTCTTATGAAGAGGGACTAGTTTCTATCTTAGCCCGAGAAGTCAGGCAACTTAGGAATAAGCAAATCCCTTTGGTAAAAATACTCTGGCAAAACCATGGACTTGAGGAAGAAACATAGGAACCAGAAGAAACCATGAAAGCTCAGTGTTTGCAACTATTCATATCAAGTATGAATTCGAAGACGAAATTTTCTTAAGGAGGGAAGAATTGTAACATCCTATATTAGGAGTTAGAAAATTGAGGAATTACAGTGCATTATATGCTTTGCATATTGAGTATTCACTAATATGTGCTTACGAATTTTTGACACATACAAAATAACTATATATGCATTCATTGGCATTTTTAAGTTAAAATGGATTTATAAATGAGATTAAATCGTGAATTATGAATTATTGGTGGTAAAAATTTATTTGGAGATTATTAGTAATATTTTAGAATTTTTGAAAATTTTAAGAATTTTTCTGAAAATTTTGGGATATTAGGAGAAATAGACAAATGGCTTAATGACATGTAGCACGCCTTTGTGAATGACAAACAACTCACATGCAATGGGGCCATGTGTTAATGTATTAATAAAACATGTAACCACGTGTTTTGAAAGGCAAATTACCGTAGCTCTTTGTTATTCTTCAATTTTAGCTTTGTTTTGTATTCTACTCCGAAACCCTATTCTTCACTGTCAAAGCCGGGATTTGACTAAAGAAGCAAGTAAGTTGTGTTATAGCTTTCTGGATAGTTTGTAAATGAATTTGATGTTGTTTTACTACTGGAAATGAATACATGCATGAAAAGTTTAGTAGTGGAGTTTCGGTGTATGAATAAGCTAAATGAGGAATTGAATTTGTTACTGAATTAGGATAACAAAAACTGTATTTGGAAGTACTAAACACATCTGAGTTTAATTTGTGTTGAGAAATTGAAAGTGTAGAAATTAAAAACACAGTAGTAAGAATGAAAATATACAATAGTGAGAGAAAGTGAACGGGTAGTTTTTGATTTCTGATGTGTATATTGGATATGGATTTTTAGTTATTTTGGAGTAAGGTGAGTTAGAATGGAGTGATATATAGTGAAAATAAGTTAGAAATGATTTAAATGAAGAGTTAGGATTGATGAAGATGGAAGAAGGAAAGTGCAGAAAAGTTGGAAATGGTGTGAATGAGAATCGGATTTTTGATGTTGGTATTGAATCTCGGATTTTTCATTAATTTGAAGTTGTGGAGCTGAAATGGAAGTAGAATAGTTGATTAATGTATTGAATGTATTGTTTATAATATGTAAAAGTAAGAAAATATGGAAAATGAATCAAAGAAGAAGAGGAAAAACAAGTGTGGTAAAGAAGACACAATCGCGACTTCGTTAATGGACTTAGCAAGTCACGATCGTGCTTCTGCATTATCGCGAATTTGTAGGTCCATCCGGAGTGTCGCGGTCGTGCATATGTACGATCGCGACTTTCCTGTTTATCCGAAGGAGGTTATTTTCTGAACATACTTTGATCTTTTTATTATAACTTCTTCACCCAACATCCAAATGACTTGATTCTTAAACCAATGGACTCATAAGACATTGATTTTCATTCCCACGAAAAATTATAATCGTCTGAAGTGGATTGATTGATGAATTTAAGATGGAAATGTGACTGTGCTGAAATTTGATAACTGGGATGATTTTATTGAACATACGTCAGTATGTTGATTATATCTTGATCTGTAGATTTCCAAATGGAGTGATTCTTGATTTGAATTAAACTAGAGTCATAAAAATACAGATTGTCTGAAGAGATTGAATTCTAATTCTACCTCTAAGAATATTAGAATATGATTTGAAGTTGAGATAGCTTAAGAACAGTCTGAAATCTTTTGAGTAAAACTTTCATTATACTGAACCAAATGGAATCAACTTGGTATCATTAGAAACTTAAGACATGGGAGAACAACTTTGTAGAAGGAAGTGTTATCAAATTACCTCACTTTACTGATGTGAATAATTGAGCAAAGTGGACCTGAAAGTTGGTTATTAGATAAATTTAGATTGATCAATTGAGTATGGTTTCATATGATTGATAATGTGACAAGATTAAGGACAAGAAACCTGGAATTTGTCATGAACATGCATCATACCTATTTAGTATACATGAATGTGCATTAATGATTTCATAATCGTGCACAATAGTGATGTGTGTATATGTTAATTGTTATAGAGGAACGCATAGAGC
This sequence comes from Erythroxylum pedicellare, assembly GCA_027563575.1. NCBI lineage: Eukaryota > Viridiplantae > Streptophyta > Magnoliopsida > Malpighiales > Erythroxylaceae > Erythroxylum > Erythroxylum pedicellare. The sequence goes on from JAOQMP010000007.1 coordinate 31,957,607, forward strand.
TACCACTTCCAGATATTGTTGGGACTTCGAGGCAATAAGCAATAAAGGAGTTTTTGTAAGTAATTTAGATGGTCTCTTCTATAAGTAATTTAGATGGTCTCTTTTGTAAGTAATTTAGATGGACTCATTTGTAAGTAAATGTTTGTAAGTAATCTTTGAGTATCTGTAAGTAATTTCGTAAGTAAACTTTGATAGTTTTACTATGACTGTTTTGTTTGCTACTGATTTTAATCCATTGAATGATTTGAAAAGTTGTCAGATTGATATGCTTGAATATTTGGCATGAAACCAATGAGTGATATATGTATTGAATTTTAGACATTTCTATTTTTGAATATGTTAAGTCTTAGATGTGGGTGAATAGGCATGCCTAGAAGGGTTTGTAGTTGCTCCTGTGGCACTTCAGTGCCTAGACTTTTGTCTCTCCTGTGACACTTCGGTGTCAAGACTTCGGTCTCTCTTATGACACTTCGGTGTCGAGACTTCGGTCTCTCCTAGACACTTCGGTGTCGAGACTTCAGTCTCTTCTGTGACACTTCAGTGTCGAGACTTTGGTCTCTCCTAAACACTTCAGTGTCGAGATTTCAATCTCTCCTGTATTAGTCCCGTTACCCGCTTCTTTGAATGGATTAACAGTTATATGATTTTGTATTATGATCTCTGATAAGTTTTTATACGAAACAAACCATAATTGATCTAATGGGTTAACACCCTATTCTAAAAATTAGTTCTATATTCTATATGTTCTGTTCTGCTATTGAAGTGATTGACTTTAGCATGCAAAGTGTTTTCTTTAATAAATCATACTATGTTTCTAAAGTTCATTATGTTGAGATGATTATACTATCATATGGTTTTGTATTTGTTGTGGATAAACATAGATTAGTTATTACTCACTAAGTTATATGTTTAGCACGATGGATTTGCCTCGTGTAGAGTCAACCGCAATGACCAATAAAGTCTGAGTCTTGTTTTGATAAAAATATATTTTGAGTTTATTTTGGCTTGTATATAAAGTGTATGATTCTGAATTGTTGTAAGTTTTTGTAATAACTAGGTTTCAGGTTGGTTTTGGTTTTTGGAACAAATTTGTATTAAGTTCATGTAATATAATGTATGTATGTTTTGAACAAGTTTGGAATGATATGTAATGTATGTTTGCTTCAGTTTTTAGAAATGCATGTAACGAATATTTTTTATGTTTTGAAATGCTTCCATATCGTACTGTTTGTAAGTCCGGTGTGGCAATCCAGTATCCTCCCAGGGGGTATTAGGGCGTCACAAAAGTTCAGTTCAATAACAAACATTCATTGGGTAATGTTTTCTCGTAAGATTAAATGAATAGAAACATGTATTCTAAACATTCTTATTAGTCAAAAATTTATATACAAGTTTAAGTTTAATTGATTAATAGCTTTAAGAACTAAGAAACCAATGAACAAGACAACGCATGTACGACATGCATTTAATCAAGTTAAATATCTTTTTAGAATTTCCAACTCTAACGTAAAGATAGTAATCGTAGTTGTCACTTTTAATTTTAGCAAAGCTGAACGTCATATCCTACTAATTTGGCTATTAAACGAATCAATTCCTAGTTGCGCACCCTTGAAATCAACCAATTCAATTGTAAAAGGCAATTCGGAAGGCACTCAACATTCATCAATTTAAACAAATTTTATTTGGAAATCTCACATATAAAAGATGATAACGCGGTTCCCTTCAACTAAAAAGAAGAATTTAGCTACTCATAACGAAAGTGAAAATCAACAAAGAAATAACCAAAAGCAAAGTCTCCATCCTTGGTCTTTTCCATAAAAATACAAAAAATCCTCCAAAAACCAAAAAAAAACTCTGCAGAAAACATAAACTAATCCTAATAATGCTTCCTCGTGAACAGCAATGAAAATCTTCCTTTATGCTCTTTGATCTCCTCCTTTTTTCGTGATCTTCAGCAAATAATCTTCCCCCTATATTCAAGTCGCAGATCCCCATCAATAAGGTAGCAATCTGATTCTTAAGATCATGAAAATCTTAGGTGAATCATATCTAAATTTAAAAACAGATTCCACAAATATTCTTTGTCCTTGCATGTGCCTAAGCTTAGTTAATGATTTTTTTCTGTCAGTCTGGAATTTTGGATCATCTTTGCTTTCCTTACATCTTTTTGATTCAATTTCATCTCTCAAGTGTTGAAAATCATCTGAGAATAATTAAGAAACAAATCCATCAATTTTGAATAATAATTTCAACACATTAAAGAGATTTATATTCAAAATGAACATAAAATGATAACTTAATGAGTATGGTAGTGAAGAAGAAGTTGTGGGTAGTGTTGTGTTAGTTGCTTTATATGACAAAAGTCCAGTTGCTTGCTTAACAACAGCTAAAAAAGAAGAAACTGATGATGAAAATGTGGATAAATTAGAAAATTTCAAGAAAAATATAGACGAATCATCTCAAAGTCTAACCTTAGATTATGATAGTGATGGCAGTGAATCTGATGACAAAAAGGAGGATATCTATGAAGCCTATGAATTAAAATATGCAAAATGGGTGCAAACATACAAGAAAAATGAAAAGCTAAAGAAGGAAAACCTCTCCATGAAGAACATCATTTGAGATTTAGAGAAGAAGTTATTGTCTACATTAGATGATCTTGGTGAAAAAAAATTGAAGTTGGTCAATACAAAAAAGGAATAAGGATGTTAAATGGAGGTACAGAAAAATTAGAACAATTACTAGAAATTGGTAAGATTAAAGGAGATCTTCAGGGTATTGGCTATAAAGGTGAATGTTCTAAGTCGAATGATGAGAAAAATGATGCGACTAGATCTGTCCAAAGAGAAATCTCCAAGAAGAATCAAAAGTTCATACCTATATGTCACTTTTGTAGGATAATTAAGCACATAAGGCCGAATTGTTACAAGTTGTTACAAATGATATTTCAAAGGGGTCAAAACTGAAAATCTAGATACTTTTCATTAAATTTCTAGTAGGAACCTATGTTATCAAAACATACTTAAGTTAGAAATGGTCAATTACAAGTACAAAGATGTAGTGAAAGGAAAATAAGAAAATTTCCAAATTCACAATTAGTTGTTACTGTTAAAGAAACTGGTCAGATAGAGGATCTGTTAGTTGCTTCTGAGGGAGAAACCAACCAGACATTTGATTACAAAGCTAATGTGACAAAAAAGCCCAGGTTTAAATTTCTTTGAGGAGCATAGGAACTGTGTTTTATATTTTTGAAGTATATCTTGATGTCGTTTTTTCAAAAAAAGGCTCGAAGACGTTAACATCTAGATTTTTTGAGTTTTTTATTTATGAGCTTTCTAAGGTTTGGGTGAATGGTGTGTGTTTGACTTTTCTTTACTTGTTGAATAATATATTTGATGTGAGAATGAGGTGTTGCTTGAGGATTTGAGAGTTTTGCTTTTGGATTTTGATTTACCGAGTTATGTTGTGAAAATGTTGATGCTTGGTTGGAGACGTATAGGAAGATTAAGATTTTGTATGATTTGGGTTTTTTAAGTTCTATCTTCGTTTCTCTCTATATTGTAGTATGTATGAGTTTGGGCAATATGCTTTCATATGGTTTATGTGAGGGGGAGAATGACTAAGTTTTATTTTGATTCTTTGAATGCAAATTCAGGTTTATCAATTTAATCATTCGTATGTGAATGACTTTGATGTGAGTAATAATATGTTGGCTAGTGTTTTGACTGGTAATAAATTGTCATCTTGGCCTTCTACTACTGCACTACATGCTTATGATTCTTTCTCTGCACCTACTGCTGATTGTTATGCTTTTTTATTCACTGAGATTGATCGTATTGAAGGCATTCTTCGTTTATTTTATTTGATATGATTGTTCAATTCAGGGGGAGATTTCAAAGTATTTCCGTAACTATTAGTCTTAGTTTTTGACATCTTTTTGTCCCAAGGGGGAGAATGTTTTTGACTTTCGATATTCGGATATTTGATTACGTTTGGATGTTGTTTGATTAAGGGGAAGTTTCCATATGATTTGTGAATTGGATGCTATACGTCCAATTATACTCTTTAGGGGGAGTTTCAACTATGTGACAAATAATGTCAAAAGGGGAGATTGTTAAGATATATGTTATATATCTTATTAATTTATTTTGGACATTGTTTGATAATTAGAATTTTAAGATAATGTTAATTAGTTTTAAATTCTAATCAAAATAAGATAGCGTATTCTTTAGAGATTGGGATGGTTACTTGCAACTGGACTGTGACTAAAGGATTGTCGTTTTTTGTGTGAATCAACGAAAATTGTCATATGACTTGCAGGTTGAGAGTTTAGAGCTATCCTAGATAATATTAAGCAGTTGATTGTGTTACAATAAAACTCTATCTATTGCAGATTTTTCTAGGAGAATCACACAACCTAAGTTGAATCACGTTACTTGTGTAGATTTTTAGAGCGGCGTTAAATTTGTAAATGTCGTAGCTTTTGGTAAAAAAAATTACAGCTGTTTTTCTATTATATTTAACATGATTTGGCTGATGTGTGTATGCTGCAATTTTCTTTAGTGGTGTTGTAGTTAATTAGGTGTGTGCAACGTTTCTTCAATTTTCTTTAGTTTGAGATATCAGAAAAATAAACAGAAAACACATAATTGAGGAATGAGGGAGAACAACAGATAACGTCAGGTCATAATTGAAGAAAATTAAAAGTTTTAAACATTTTATTGCACTTTTTAAAGTTTGTAATAAGATTGAAAAAATTAAAAATTTTAACATTTTATTAATACTTTTTAAAATTTAAGGTATTATTGAATCGGCAAAATTTTAATTTTTTTAAAAATAATTAACCCTTTATTATATTGCCTTTCTCAGTTTCGTAAAGTCTCAGTCGATTCACACAGACCAAGGAGGACTTGTCATTGTTGGATTAGGTGCCACTTGAGAAAGTGAGCTGTATGGAATTCGGACGTCACCATTTTCAATATCCTCCCTCATCTTCTCCAACTACATTCTTAAAAATAGTAATGAGTTACTTTAGACCTTTTTTTTTGGCCCCCCTAACTTGTTATAGGTCAAATTTTATATAGAAAAAATCATTTTAAATTGAATTAGGTCAACTTTATCAAATTTGAGCCCATCTTAAAATCGGGTTAACTCAAACCGGTTCGAGCCATTTACAAACCCAACCATATATTTCAAGGAAACATAGGCTAGAAAATTCAACTAATAAATGAAATTCATAAGCTTTTTAGTGATCTTCAATAACCTTCGTTCAACCTGAGAAAATTAAATCACCGATGTTTGATATAATTGATCTATCAATTACCATAACTTCTATTCTTCCTTTTAGAATGTAACTCTCACAATTTTATCAGATTAAAAAATTGATATAATTAAAACATCAAATATTAAAAAAAGAAAGAAGGATATATTAACTTTGGAGATTGTATTATTTAATTAACAACTTAAGCTTCGAATACAATTGCGTAAGTTCTGCCATTAATGGTTGAGTTGCATCTCCACTTTAGTTTTCTCTCCATTCTTTTCTATATCCCAGTTGTTGGGTTCTTCTTTGATATCCCTTTTACCGTAACTGAAGTATAGCCCAAGTTGAATGATTCCTAGCATGCAACCAATGATACTTGGTGACTGCCATGAATGAATTTTCAGGTTAAGGGTATTGTACAAAATTGTAAATATTTGAGAAAAAAAGATGATGATGATGAAGGCGTTTCTTATTCTTATTTGCGTAAAAGGAAAAAAGAAAGAACACAAACCGCAAGAAAGAAGTCGAGATTCATTAGTCCAAAAATTGTCCAAAGAATGCTTGACATTAAGGTGAAAAATGACAGGTAGAATGGCATGAATTCTACACTTTTTGTTTTCAACACTGTTTTCTGCAAGAGAAATAGGGGAAGAATTAGCAAATTCCATAGCAGAAACAAACTATCCTTAAAACAAAAAACAAATTTAAGAAAATATAAAAATTTTCTTAAAATTTAAAATTCTCATAATTTTTAATTTTTCATAAACATACAAACATAAATTAATCAATAAACATACAAAATTTTAAGATTTTTTGAAATCTTGTTGAAAATATTTTTGATAAAAATTTGAAGAAATTATGTCAAATTATTTTAATAAAAATTATTAAATAACTAGTCATTATGGTGTAATTTGCATTAATGAATAATAACATAAAACTTAGTAAATATAAAAAAGAATGAGGTAATTTCAAATAATAAAAATATTTTTTAGAATAAGTTTGTTATAATTTAAAACTCCTATGCTCAACTTGTAATTTGCAATTAAGTAAAATACAAAACTACGTGTGATATTAAAATTCTTTAAAGTGAAATAAAAATATTATATCAATATTTATATTGTATTTTATATTTTACATTTTTTAATGTATAAAATTATTGCATATGGAATTAATCTAAATAGGACAGAATAAGATACGTAAAATTGCACTACCTATTCCCACCCCCCTTAAGCGAAGACCAACCCCTTCGGTGCTCGGTGGCTTTAATGAGACTACGAGAGTGTAGTAATAATAAAAAGGATTATTTATCAATCAATTTTTTACCGACATTTGAAAAGTTGGTTTCGTCCACTTGAGACACTTGATCGTAAAGTTTTAACTGTATATGAACTAACTTAGCAAGTGGACACTGTCATGAATCTTAAAAGACTAAATAGAATATGTTGATCGTTAGTTTGTTAAAGTTATTTGATCTTTGGCGAAAGCTGACGAAGCAGAAGTTGAAAAATTCCGACTACCAAACACGAGTTTCATGGGAAGATTGGTTACTCACCACCGCCACTAGCGGAGAGCCATACATTACGGCGGCCGACACAACTCCGACGCACCCAACAAAGAGTTTCCGATGGTGGTAATCATGGTAGGCGAATATGGCAACTAGAACAAGCAAAACAAAGGACATGATCATGAGTAACGTTATTGCAGCAACCTTCACCTGCATGTCCCAAGACAAGTAATTAGATACAAGAAGAAGCTAGTTCAGTTCAGATTAATGGATTTTAAGGAAGTTAGCTAGCTTACCTTCTCTTTTAATGGAGCAAAACATATGTATATTATGATGAAGGATGACTCGAGAACTGTCCCTATACCATCGATTGTGACTACCGGCAAGTTTTCCCATCCGTAGCTAACCACAGGAGTTCCATAAAAAGCGTAAATAAGGCAGGCTAACAGTGAAATGATGTATGGAATACAAGAAAACTCCTCTGTGTTCTTCTTTCTTATGACCCTCGTGAATGTTATTCTACAAGTAACAAACACAACAACGTTTAGACGTTTCAGACTCATAGTTATAAGTGAATAAAAAGAAGAAAGACTGTGTCAGGATTGTGGATATTACATGGGTGCACAATAGAGTGACAAGGTAGCTACATTCCCTGAAACAACATAGAGTTTTTGATATGTGTTAGGTCAGGTTTAGATTAAACAAATCGAATCAGTAAAAAGAAAAGCATCAAAGTGAGAATTACCCATTATTCCTACAGCCAGACGAAGAATACCCATCTTTTAAAATATATATATATATATGATCACCTGAAGACTAGGATTGGTATAAGATCAAGAACTGGTCCTTCAAGTAAAGCGACTAAGGGTGTGTTTTTGTGTTTGTGTTGTGGAGTGTTGAACAGCACAAGTTCAGGGATTTATAGACATTGTTGATTTGAGTGAAAGCAGATTGGAATATTACAGAATTGTATTTAATAGAAAAGAAAAGCGGTCCTTCCTGAAAACCAGAGGTGATGTTACGTTTTTGTGAGTCTGCGGACACCTTTTTTTTTTTTTTGGGCAGCTATGAAGTTGCTTTATGAAATTGTTGACGAGCATTGATTGAGCATAGAGACATTTTATATCTTGTGAGGGGCAAGTTTAAGCAGTCAGTAATTATCTTATCTCTTGTAACAGTTATCTTTGTAATTATGTAACAACTCCATGTTTGTCTATACATTGCTATTAACTCAAAATAGGTAAGTTCGTTTAACGTCCATTTAACTCTTGTCTATTCATTACTTTTCGGGTTCACATAAGATAAATTACCGAACACTTTGCCAATCACATGTTCAGAGTAAATAATTTAATGAGTCAACAATTTAGATTTAAGTGAGGAATTTGATTCAAATAGACTCTTAATCACTCTCCTTCAACTTTGCAAACCCTAATTGTGAACTTGAAATGTGATTCCTTGATTTAAGAGACTCTTAAGAAGTTAGTTTTGTCATTTGGGTCACCCCTTAAAAGTAGGCTGGGAATAGATTAGGTGAGACCTATTCTTTTTGACTTGTGGGGACTCAATGTCGGATCGACCTTTCGACAAAACGATATTGGTTAGTTAAAATTTAAGAGTGTTGACTTTGGGTTAGAGGAAGGGCCCGAGCCAAAATGCCAACCTCCTTGAGAGTGAATAAATAGATATCTGTTAGAGTTTTCCGTACTGATCAAACGTTGAAATGTTAAAGGTTTTATAAGTGATAAGAGTCAAATATTAAAATATTAAAAGATTTATAAGTGATAAGGGTCGATTATCTAAATAATTAATTCTAGTTATTTAGACAATGGTTGATTCGAGCTTAATTCTTATTAGTGGACTCTACACTTTGCCTATATTAAAAATTTCATATGGTATCAAAGTAGATTTGGTCCGAATTATTAATTTTCCAGTTGTCCTTCTGAATGTCCAGTCCCAACGGC
>JAOQMP010000007.1:31999804-32013794 GCA_027563575.1 Erythroxylum pedicellare
TCTTTTAATTCCTTTTTCCTATTTTCCATAAAAATGCATAATTTTCAAAAATCGCCAAAATTAAAAAATATCACAATTCCATTAATTAATAATATTTCCAATATTAATAAAATTCAAATTCTCAAAAATTTCCAATAATTACAAGTCAATCCAATTATACCTGGAAAATATTAATGAATGCATGTACAGTCATATGAATGTGCATGTCACACTTAACTTATGCATGACGTAAATTTTCGTAATTTCTCATAACTCGCTATTCTAGCCTTAACATGGGTAACGGGATGTTACATTCTCTATTGACCTCTTCGTCCTACCCTTATTTGACATCGACATTGTATTAGGCATTCAGTGGCTGGTTGGACTTGAGCCTATCGTATTTGATTATACTGAGTTATGGATGGAGTTTCAGTTTGGTGGATCCAGGCTACGCCTCGTCAGGCTCCAACAATCGACCTTGTCCTCCACCACCCCAGCCCAGTTCTCTTAATATGCTCAACAGGATTCCATTGTATCCTTTTACCATCTCTCTTGTGAACCCATCACTAAAGACCCACTTAGCATCATCCACTAGGCGCCTACGCCCCTCCTAGCATCCTCCCTCCTTGACCCCTTTTCCCAATTTTCGATGATCTTCTCCAAACCTAGCTTACCTCCTTTCCGCGAGTGTGACCACAAGATTCACCTCTTGCCTGGCACTTCTCCTATTACTGTTTGCCCTTATTGCTACCTATATTTCCAAAAAGTAGATATTGAAAAGTTGGTTTTTGAAATGTTGTCGGACGACATCATCTGCCCTAGCACAAGTCCTTTTTCTTCTCTAGTCATCCTAGCATTTCTACGTTGATTATCGTGCTTTGAACATCGTCACAATAAAAGACCGATTTCCAATTCCAACTGTTGATGAATTATTAGACAAATTACACGGTGCTTCGATTTTCTCCAAGTTATACCTCTGCTTGGGTTATCATCAAGTTCGCCTCTACCTTTATGCCATCACTAAAATGACATTTCGTACCCACGAGGGTCATTATGAATTTGTTACTCTTCCATTTGGGCTTTCGAATGCCCCCAGTACATTTCAAACCCTGATGAATATCGTTTTCAGACATATTCTCCGTAAGTTTGTGTTTGTTTTTTGGACAATATTTTGGTTTATAGTCTGGATTAGGACTCTGATCTACTCCATTTACAGGAAGTTCTTGAGCTTTTAAAAGATCATTCTCTTTATTCTAAACTTTCAAAATGTGTTTTCGTTTGCTCTCAGTTGAAATACTTCGGTCATCTGGTTTCCAAAGATGGGGTTTCGGTCGATCCTAAAAATATTGAGGCTATACAAGCTTGGCCTCTCCCTACTTCTGTTAAATAACTTCGTGGCTTCCTAGGCCTTGCTAGTTATTATTGTCATCTTTTTATTGACTTTGCTTCCATCATGGCTCCTTTAACTAAGTTATTACGGAAGCAATCTTTCATCTAGAATTATGACATGCAAACTACCTTCAACACTCTTAAGGCAGCTCTTTGCCACACATCAACATTAGCCTTACCTATTTTCTCAGTGCCCTTCCTTCTACAGAAAGATGCCTTGGGTACTTTTATTGGAGCATTCTTAACGCAATCTGACCATCCTATTGCTTACTTTAGTAAACAAATGTGCCCCTGTCTTCAATCAACCTCTACTTATGAATAAGCTATGTTTGCCATTATTGAATCCATCAAGAAATGTCATCATTATCTATTGGGTAGGCATTTCACAATTCAAACAGACCATCAAAGCTTGAAGTCTCTCATAGATCAGATGATTCAAACTCCAGCCTAACAAAATGGCTTACCAAGTTGTTAGGGTATGATTTTTTACATTATTTACAAGCTAGGCTCTGTTAACCAACCCGCGGATGCTTTATCCCATCTGCTTGCTGCTACCCTTCATTCCTTCTTATCTAAAACCCGTGCCACAATTTTGGATGGTCTGCACGCTTTCTATTGCTCTAACCCGCACTCAACTTCTCTACTTACTTTAATCTTATCCAACCCAGCTACTTACCCGGATCACTCTATTATTGACGACTTGGTCTTATACAAAAATAAAATTTTAGTCCTAACTGAATCAGCCTTCCACACACTGCTTTTATTTGAATTCCACAATTCTCACATTGGTGGCCACACCAGGCCATAACGCACTCTTGTTCGGCTTGCCGCATAATTCTACTGGCTATCCATGAGCATAACTGTCTTGAATTTGTTCGCAAATGCTCTACTTATCAAGCGGTGAAACCTTTCAATCGCGTCCCTCAAGGTTTATTACAGCCACTCCCTATACCTAGTAAGATTTGAGATTCCATCTCCTTAGATTTCATCACTCATTTGCCTCTTTCCCACGACAAATCTGCCATCTTGGTTGTTGTGGACCGCCTCTTTAAACATGCTCATTATTCTGCCTTACCTTCTTCCTTTATGGCCTCCATGGTTGATGACATCTTTGTCAAAGATTTTGTAAAATTTCAGGGCCTTCCTGCCACTATTATAATAGAGATCCTCTTTTTATGCGTCGCTTTTAGCAGGACTTGTTCAAATTGTAGGGTACTACTCTAGCCATAAGCAGTGCTTACCATCTGCAGATAGATGACCAAACAGAGGTCCTTAACCGCTGTCTCGAAGATTACCTACGCGCCTTCACCACTGCTAACCCAAAATTCTGGGTCTCCTTTCTTCCTTAGGCGGAATATAGTTACAACACCGCTTATCACTTGGCAATCCAAATGACCCCATATGAAGTTATTTATGGTCGCCCTCCACCATCGCTGCGTGATTATATTAGTAGTAGTACTTCGGTTGCTACTTTGGACGATCTACTGCAACACATCACATCATTCTTACTTAACTTCAATCTGCAACCTATCGTCAGTCCACTATTACACACCGCCAATCTAACAAATTGGCTCGACGTTTTTATAGGCCTTTCTAGATAACTGAATACATTGGTCGGGTGGCTTATAGACTCTCTTTGCCAGCGAATGCCAAAATACATGATGTTTTCCATGTTTCATTGCTTAAGAAATGGTTTGGTAACCCTTTTGGTCCTCCCACCTGTCTTCCTATTCATTTTATCAACTCATAGCTCTCTTGTTTCTGACACAAGTCCTCCAGACTCGAACTCTCATCTGCAACAACACTTCCTTCTGCCAACTCCTCATACGTTGGGAGAATCAACCTGCTTTTGAGGCTACATGGAAAGATTTCACTGACTTTATTAAGGATTTTCCTTCTTTCCACCTTGAGGATAAGGTTGTGTTGGATGACCGGGATAATGTTGCAGACCCGAAAACTAACAACCACAGACCCAAACAAACACACAAGAAGCCCATTCAATTTAATGACTATATAGCCTAAATGTTATAGAAACTCTTATTTTATTTTTACAAATTGAAAGAGTTAAGAAGTACAGGTGGTAACAAATCCCTTAATATAAACAAAATCACGGGAAAAGATAGGGCAGAGAAGAAAATTTTTCTTACTTTTCCTCTTTCTTCGTGTTTGTGTTTGCCCTTGTTCCTGTTGCAGGAGAAAGTAACATTAGGTTTATATGAAAATATATAAGTTTAAAATGTTCAAAATTCGCTAATTCATCCGTTACAAAAAGACGTATATAATTTAAGAGAACATATGTTATCTTTTCAATAAAAATTGATATACTTAATAACTAATTGTTGATTAACTTAGATTATATTATAATTTATTTTTCAATAACAAATAAATAAAATAACAAATGAAAACTTATATGGTTTGATTCATATGAAAATTCATAAGTTTAAAATGTCCAAATTTTGCTAAATCTATTTCAAAAACTATATATAATCTGAAAGGAAGTGTTTTTCATTTTAAATAAAAAATTGATATACAAAATAACTAACTATTGATCAACTTCTATTATATTATAATTTATTTTGCAGTTTTAAAGGATTATGTCTTGGAAAAAGTGAATCATTTGCCATTTGGCATTTTTAGATACAGAATTTCAAAGGAGACAACAACCCAATGAGTCAAAAGTTTTATATAATAAAAATGTGAAAACAAAGATCGTAATGTTTCTGCTTTACTAGAAAGTGTTGAAAAGCAAGCTCCGCAAATAGTCAAGCTCGAAATCTATGGTTGAAGACAAAGCAACATTCATGAACGTGCTTTTGTGAATAACGAAGCTGCTTTTGTAGACTTTAGCACGTAAGTGAAAACAGGGAGAAGCAAGAACCAATACGTTTCTCGAGATGACCTGTAATATTTGGTAATTATTTTTATTATAAAAGAATTAAGTGATTTACAATTCTTTATTAAAATGTTAATTGGAATTAAGAAATTAAAAGAGATTTTCTGGTTTAAATATAAAATTCAATAAGAATAAATATTACGTGCACTTTTATTTTGAAAAACATTTCATAAATTCATACTTAATATTTTCTTACAATCATAATTTGAGCTAATAAACTATCTTGATTCTCTTTTTATTTATTTATAAATCAGTAACTTTATAAATCAAGAAAATAAAGGTTTATGTACATAACTAGAGATTGCCTAAAACCAAATCTCGTACCGAGCCCAAATCAAAAGACAACCTAACTCAATCAATCCTGAGGCAAATCTATACTAGATACATGAAAATCAAAATATGACACAAGAACTGAAACTATACATAACTAATTATAAAATACTGCCTATTTCTATCATCCCTCCAATAATGTTTTGAGAGACAACCTCACCTGATCCTTTCATATATACTCTTGTAGCATCCGATCATCAAGGATACTGATATATACTTGATAGAATCCATTGACTGCAGCTCCTTCATTGAAATCATCTCTTTTGCTAAAAAGTCAAGGTCCTTTGCATAATGTGCAGACCTATCCCCTTGATCCTTGCATTCATTTTATCCCTTCACCATGCTTCCGAGACTTTACAACCTTCTACTTTAAGGCTTTAGAAAAAACCTTCCCTGAACCATCGACATTACTAACACAACCACTCACCCAAAACATTCAAGAAAAAACCCAAAATTTTAAGAACACTATCCTGATAATTGGGTTCACCATTGTTATAAATTACTAAAGAGGGATATGATATTGCGATCTCCTCTTTATCTCAAATTTCCTTAACCTGAAACCAAATCTGCACAAAATTTCAATTAGAAAAAACAAAACACCATAATTACCTTCTCTCAGTGTTTAAGCAGAGTTTTCCATAACTTGGAAGATCACTCTAGTACTAATGCTCCCAACTTCCATTACTTTTTCTTTGAAGGTTCTGAAGTTTCTTTTGGACCATAAGTTATAAACAATAATAGATAGAAGAATGATAAAAATGTTGAGATCAAAGTTTCTGAAGTTTTGAGGCTGGTTGAACCAATTTAGAATGGATTGAAGGTTTAACAAGTTTTGTATGTATATCTGAAAGTGGTTGAGACAGTGTAATCACACTATTTTTTTAGAATAAACATTCAAAGAATAGATGGTTAATAGACTCGTTATCTAAGGAACACAGGGAGCAATGATTTGGAACATAAGAATAAAGGAGCTTATTCCTTATTTGTAGCTTTTTAAGAAAAGCTAACCATAGGATAAAGAAATACCTTGGGTTAGTACCTTTATGCCACACTAATTTATGCTAAGGCACACTCGGATTAGGAGGTCTCATAAAATTGTATGCTGAAGCATTTGTATATGCTTTTGAGGAGCTGGCGATCCATTCCAATTTATCAGGTTAGGAACAATCTGGTTGATACATTAGTGGCTCTAGTATACGAATGGACTCAATTGTGGCATCTTGCCAGCACCATCCATTGTCTTTGATAACATCGAATACTTTTGCAGTCATCGGGAGTTCTGATCCGTTGATCACTCTAAGAGTTAAGAGATCCTTCAGGATACCTCTAAGATGCCAAGGGTCCTGTCATAAGAAAGTAGAATTCCCATTTCCTATCTTAAATATGAATTGGTTCCCAATGAAAATCCTAACATGTATAAGCTTTGTCCAAGTCCACAAACTATTATTAGTCAGTTGAGCACTCCAGAAAATTTTCCTTCTAAGAATAATAGTATGTACCCACTTAACCCACAAGGCTTCACTATCATTAAAAATAACCCAGATTCTTTTTCCTAACAAGACATTATTCCAAGTAGACAAATGTTTAATCCCTAGTTCACCCTCTATTTTAGGTCTAAAAAGGTCATTCCATTTAACCTTTGCATGAGCTTTTGACACAACTTTCCTAGACCACAAGAAATTCCTAAGTTTAGTCTCTATGTCTTTAATAATGGAGGAGGGAAGTATGAAATGACTAGACCAATAGACCTTAAAATATAAAGGACAGAAATAACTAATAGAAGTCTACCAGTATAGGACAGAGTTTTATAGGTCCATTTGTTTACTTTGGAATCAATTTTATCCAATAGCAGCATGCAATCTCTCCTAGGCAACCTACCTGTTAAAAGAGGTACTCCCAGATACCTAATAGGGAGCTGACCTCTTTTATGACCCAAAATTGTTTCCATCTGATGGGCCATATGATCATATCAGGAGATAAAAAGAACTGACTCTTGCTAAGGTTCATGTCCATGCCAGATAAATTTGAGAAAGTGCATATGCAATTAAGCAAAGTATGAACCGAAGTCAAATCAGGATGACAAAATAGTAAAAGATTGTCAGTAAACAAAAGATGAGAAAGTTTAAGAGCTTACACCTCCAGTGTTATTTAAAGGAAGCACTATCTACTACAGAAGCATTCAGACTCCTAGAGAGTACCTCTATACAGAAAATAAAGAGATACGGAGATAGAGGATCTCTTTGTCTTAAACTTGACTTACCTCGAAATTTTTTTGTAGGAGATCCATTGATCAGGACAGAGTATCAAGGCGAGCTTACACACTCTTCAATCCACTTAATAAATTTAGGAGGAAGTCCTACAACTAAGAGCACATTTAGGAGGAAATCTCATTAAATTGAATCATAGGCTTTTTCCAAATCCACTTTAAAAGCACATCTTCTATAATTATTTGAAAGGTGATAGTTCTTAAAATTTTCTTAAGCCAAAAGGATATTATCCCCTATATGACGATTCTTTATGAGAGCACTTTATTTTGGGCTGATAATATGGGGTAGTATCTCTCTAAGTTTATTAGCCATGATTTTCGCGATCATTTTATAAATCATGTTACATCAGAAGATTGGTCTATAATCAAACACAATGGACGGATGATTCTTCTTAGGAACAAAAGAAATAAAGTTGAGTTAAGCTCTTTGAGAAGCTTCCCATTTTAGAAAAATTCTTGGATAGCCCTAGTGACATCATCCTCAGTAGTATGCCATGTTTGTTTAAAGAAAGAGCCATTAAAACCATTCGGACCAGGGGCCTTATTCAGGTTGAAAGAGGAAAAAACATCCCTAATCTCTTACGATGAGACTTCAACTATGAGAATGTTTCTAAAGTTTTCAGGAATTGGGTGAGGAAAAAGAGCTATCACGTACTCTCTAGAAGAGACTAGGTCTTTCTTATTCCTAATAAAGTTTTGAAAAAAACCAGGAACTGTTTTTGGATTTCTTCAAAATCAGTAATCCTATGACCCTTTCCCACCAGTAGTGAGTGAATGTTGTTCCTATTCCTATTTGATAAGATAGAATTGTGGAAGAACTTGGTGTTCCTATCCCCCTCTCTGAGCCACTTAATACGGGATGATTGTTTACAGAAAGATTCTTGATCACTTAAGGCTTTAATCAAGTTGGTAATGGCCTCATTTTTCTCAGTAACTAGTTGAGTCTAATTAGACAAAAGTATCATTTGGTCTTGGATATTATTAAGGACAGCTTGACAAGTCTCAACTCTAACATTAGCATCACCTACCTAATCTGAGTTTAGGGATTTGAGTGCATTTTTTACTACTTTAAGCTTAGACACCATACAGAACATAGAAGTTCCCTGGACATGAGAATTCCAAGCACCTTCTACTGTCTGAAGGAAATTTGGCTGCGAGACTAGGAAGTTGGAAAACCTGAATGGAGATGATCTCTTCTTTAAGATAGTTAAAGTCCTAATCACTATGGGAGAGTGGTTTGAAATGTTAAGATTATTAATCTTTCCATAGGATCTAGGAAACTGAGAACTCCTAACCGAATTAATAAGAGCTCTATCTAATTTTCTTGCTATGAGGAGTTCACCAGATTGATTATTAGTCCAAGTAAAACTAGGACCGCCAGAATTTAAATTATACAAACCACAATCCTCTACACACTTCCTAAAGTCACTCATACCATTAATAGCCGAGGGACTAAGAGGTTCAGTCTCATGAGAAAACAAAATAGCATTAAAGTCCCCAATTATAATCGACAATTAACTGCCAACATTAAGTTTGATATGTGAAAGAACGGACCAAAGATTTCTTTTCTATGATTATAATTATTTGACTCCTAAACACAAGTTACAAAAAAAAAAAGAATCACAATTCATAGGGTTCACCTCCAAATGAATAAGTTGATCATTAGTAATAATAGGAGAACATAAAAAACGATATGGATTCCAAGCTAACACTAACTTAACACAAGAAGCTTGATTTAAATTACTATAATAAGGCCATCTAGGAAACATAGAAGAGCATATATTATTAAAAAAGGAACGAGACTTGATCCTAGATTCTATCAAACACACAAAAGAAACCAATATCTTAAGAAAAGATTTTACAGCTAGCTATTTTTTGAGTTGTTGAGACCCCTAACATTCCAAAATCCTAAATCCATAACACTTTATGGAACTAAAACCCTACTACTTTTGTTTTCTCCTAGATTTCCTGCTTTTCCTAATAGTAAAATCCCCTCTGCCCCTTCTAACATACTCGGACTCTGAGATTCTAAAGAGTTATTTGGAACCAAATCAGATTTAGGAGAGGAAATAGGATTACCTGCTTGACTCACAATAGGGCAGTCAACATCTTCAAGGAATCCATTTGAATCATCTTGCTTCTGCTGAACTTCTTTTCCCTTACTTTGCTCATTTTGGATTTCAGGAGGTCTGCTCTCCTTAAGACTTACTTGTTCCCTCTCAGGGCCTTACTCCTATCCAAACCCCTTTTGTTGGTTACACATATAGCTAGTGAAACATTCTCCTTTTCCAACTCTTGTTGTGTCCCAATTTCAAACATGCATCCTGTAGGTTTCTATTCCTTCTTCTGTGTATAATTCTCAGGCTTCCATTCATCTTCTATCTTAATTTCCTTAAAGGATACTTTTCCCTCTTCATTATATGTGGCCAACTGAAAAGACAAAGGCCAACTCCTCTTCAAATCTAATTCCACACACATTCTGGCATATAAAATTCTAGACATCGTAGATGTTTGGGTATCTATAAGCAGAGGTTGCTCCACTGCACTAGCTATTTTACCCAACCCCTCATTATTCCAGAATTCGTATGGGACGTTATGGAATCGATTCTACACTGGAGCATACCTAATCTCGTCCTGCTCACCAGCATTCAAGCTCCATTTCTATAAGAATAAGGGCTTTCCTTAGATATGCCAAAGGCCCTTCTCCATAACCTCATTCATACCAACCTCCGAATCAAACTTGAACAAAAACTTATTTGAACTAGTAACCAAAGTTTCTGTTAAACCAAATGCTAACCAGGATTTAGAAAGGGCTCTCTGAACAACAGGGTATGCAGGATGCTTACCAATGAAGAAGCCTATCAAAGCATGTCGAAATTTAGCTGCATCTTTCTTCGCTAACTTTGGCGGAGGGATGACAAAAATTTGGTCATCTTTAATCTTTGGGGTGTAGTAGGCTAATGCCTTAACATTCGAAGATTCCTCCACTAATTCAAAGACTACTGATTTCCAAGTTTTTGGTAGAGATTTCACCCAAGCTCTAAGATCTTGAGTGTTTAAAGAAGTCTCTAGTTCAGTTGACTCAGATGCCTTTGTATATTGATTTTGCACTCCTATGCCTATCTGATTCTTGATAGGAGAAGAAATTTGACAGTTCGGATCTACATTTCGAATGAAATTAGGGTTTCAGGGAGGAGTTGAGAGGGAAGGTCTAGGTGATGGTACAGAGATTTGGGCTAGGGGTACGCGAGATGGGGAAGGGAAAGAAGAAGAAGGAGCCATGAATTTAGTTAATAGACATTTTACAATACCGGAATTATTAATCTATGTATATATTCAAGAACCACAACAAATATGCAATGCTAAATAGGGTTCTTATAATGAGAATGAAGGCCTTAAACATGACAATGGATATTCATGGAATTTATCCAACAAGACAGCAAGTCCTTAAGTAATATATATTCTGAAGCTTGTTTATTTTTTTTCCTGTTTCTGGTTGGACTGAATTAATTAACAACTGTTATTTTGACTTTGTTTCAAACATTTTTATATTTAAACCTAAGCTCAAATTTAATATTTATCTTAATTTAAATTTAAATTTAAATTGATTTATTAATTTTGGATCCAATCATTTTTGTCATCCCAGCTCTAATGTGCAAGGGCCTCGATCGAATGCAATTAAAAGGAAATGGCAACATGAAACACTGACAGACTACTTAACTTCTTTTTGTCGTATCTCCAATTGTTATTGATAAGAGCTTTTGGCAAAAGATAAGGCTGCAATTCGTTGTATCATTGTGACTCTTTAGTTTCATATCATCCTTTCTCTATATATAAAAATGGGTCAGCCCTGTCCCCTGTGGCCTAAACCTCAACCTCTTTCTTATCTTTAGGCCCACGGGTAGCCGAAGATTAACCTTTTGTCTTACGCATTCAACAAAATAACATTCAACTTTTTTTTGTTAATTCCATACTTTTCTTTTTGTTCCATTCATATCAACCCGAGTTACTTTAAGTCAAACATAGTAGTGAAATCCAAACTCGAACTAAATCTAAAAGAAAAAAAATTACCTAAACTCATTCTAAATCTTGATCAAAAACAAAATTTACCTGTTAGCTTCAAGTAGAACTAGCGCTGGACTGTTTTACCTTTTACTTATCCGTCTTCACCTATCTTCCTAAAATATGCAGTCATGTCCATCACCATTAGATGCTCAATTTTGCAAATTTCACCCACTGGATGTCCATAATGTCTCATAAGTTTCAAGCATCAAATGTGAAACTGAGGTTGCCACCATCGAATTGATCTTAAGACTCGTATTCTCTGCAACTTGCGCTCTACTTTAAGTTCTCATCTTCTTTTTTTGTGTTCCGATAGATTAGTTCTTTGATACCTCCCTTTTTGTTGTACTTGAAGTACAGCACAAGTTGAACCATTACTAGTAGAGTACCGGTGACATTTGGTGCCTGCCAAAAACGAATTCAAGTTGAGAAAATGCGACTTCCAAACTGTACACACGAAAATAAGTAAAAAAAAATTGTTCTTTTCTGTATTTTCGTTTTGGAGAGGAAAAAAGAAGGTACAAACCGCAACGTAGAAGTCAAGTTCCAACAGTCCATAAATCGACCAAAGAGCACTCGCAAGGAAGGTGAAAAATGATAAATAGAAGGGCATAAACTCCACACTTTGTGTTTCTATCACTGTTTTCTGCAATAAAAAAAAGGCCATTAAATATTTTATTTCTATGTTAAATATAAAGCTTCGATTAAAGCATTAATTAATTAACCTTACAATTTTTATAAAAATTTAAATAAACATCTAATATTTCATAATTTATAAATTAACCCTTTAATGTTAATATTTATTTACATATCAACTTTTATTATTTATATCAAACTTGATAACGTAAGAACTTATTGGACATATCTTAATATTAAGAATCAATTTATAAGTACAAAAAATTTAAGGAGTTATTTAGATTTTTGTGAAAAGATTGCATTTATATATTTAATATAAATATAAACTAGAAGATATAAATGCGACTCACCATAGCTACTAGTGGAGAGCCATACATTGATGTAGCGGTCACTATAGCGATCCATCCAACGAATAGCTTGCGATGTGGATGATCGTAGTATATGAAAATTGAGACCAAGACAACCACAATGGATATCACCAAAACAAGTACGAACATAGCACCAACCTTAACCTGCATTTTAAATAATTAAGTTATGCATTAAAACTTTCCCAAGAAACAAACACCATTGTAGTTAACGAAGAGAGTGGATTTAGGGACTTTAAATTTAAAAAAATAAAAAGATTAAGCGTATTTTACTTGGTTAATCCCATAAATTTAAGCAGCTAACTTGCCTTCTCTTTTCCTGGAGCAAACCTTAAAAATATGATGATGAATGATAACTCGAGAAGCCCTCCTAGACCTTCGATTACGAAAAGCGGCCCATTTTCCCACCCTTCGCTGACCACAGGTGTCGAATACCAAGTGTAAGCAACGCATGCGAGGAGTGAGATCAGGTAAGGAATGCAGGAAAACTCCTCTGTGCTTCTGTTTCTAACCACCCTTGTGAAGGTTGTTCTACAGACAAAAACAACGTTAAAATGAACACGTTCAGAATCAGAGTTCCGATCTAAATGTTTCAAACTATTTGTGTCAGAATCCTGGAGATTACATGGGTGCAGAGTAAAGAAACATGGAAGCAACATTTCCTGCAAAAAAAAAAAAAGAAGAAGAAGAAGAGTGTTGATGATCTGTGTTAGTTTAGTTCAACATAGGTACATCAGAAATAGAATAACAACAAAGGAAAACATAAGAAACTACCTAGGACTCCGACAACCAGATGAAGAACTTTCATTAATATTCAATGCTTTTAAATGCCAAGAAATAGCTTCAGCTCCGAGAATTGACTAAGGTTGTTCTAGGATTTTTGCACAATCGGTGAACAGAAGGAGAGGAATGGAAGAAGAAGATGACAAGCTTTTGCATAGCTTTCATTAAATATATGGATTGTATTACACTCTGACGTGTAGGTATTAAAGTAATTATCTTCTAAAATTTAACTAACAAAAATCGAATTAGTTTAATATAGCAAAGGAAATATAAATAAAAATTATTAGTAAACACGTTAAAATAAATAGTAATTAATTGATTACTATTAAAATTAAGAAAACATAAATTTAAATGTAATTATGAGGAAATGGGTTGCAAAATAACTGTGAAAATATCTGAAAAATAAAGTAGATAAGTCAAAAAGGTATATTTAAAAGAAGAAGACATAAAAGATATAAAAATTAATAAATTGACAATAATAGAGGATATCAACAGTAAAATACGTAGATGAGACAAAAGAGACGTAAGGCTAGGGATGACAATATGGGACGGTCCTCTATTTTTTTTTAAAAATTAAATGTATAAAATAAATTTTTAATTAAGTTTGAGTTATTTAAATTAAAATTTATTTGAGACCCAACTCTTCTTAAAAGAATTGAAGACCTTAGAGATAAAATATATGAAACTTTTGTTTGAATTAATTTAAAATTAATAAATTCACAATAATGGAGGATATTAACGTTAAGAAGTGAGAACATGTGGATATGACAAAAGAGACGTCGATGACAACTGTTAAATAGTAAACCATATCTTTTAAAAGAGGAATAAATTAATTTGAAGTTAATCAAATTTTGATTCAAATTTAAATTTAAAACTCCTCTTAAAACTAATATCATTTTTAATCTTTTAATTTTAAACAAAATTTACATTTGGAGTAATCTTATATGATGAAGTAATTTATATAAAATGATAAGACTTATAATCTATTATCAAGATTAATATATAACGTTTTGATTAAATACAAACTCAATTAAATTCGGTCTAATTTTATTTATACACTCTCAACCCCCGTTAGTTTAAATTACACAATTAAAGTTGGAATAGGTCTCGATTTGAGGTTTGCTAATGTTTATACAAAGACACATGAATTCACTAATATAAGTGAAATTGGTTGGTTTAATTTTATATTATTTATTTATAAAAAATTAATCATAAAATTAAATCCACCATACAATACATAAAATTTTTACATTTTTTAATATTTTAAAGTTTATGTCTTTTACTTTT
>JAOQMP010000007.1:32038541-32053340 GCA_027563575.1 Erythroxylum pedicellare
AAACCAACAAAACATTTGAATGGGGAATGGGTGGGTTATGGTGAGAAGCAACGTAAAAGGTTGTATGTGGGTGGTCACTAATTCAGTAGTGGGTGTGTGAAATTGTGAGTGAGTGAAGGTAACATCAAGAAATAAATGAAAGTGGGGAGGAAAAAAATGGGATGGGTGGTGGTAAAGGAAAAAAAAATTAGAATTGAAAATATTAACAAATGAAAATACTAAAGGAAATGGACTAAAATTGACAACTGAAACAACACAAATCAAAAAAATTAAAATTGATAAATACTGAAAATTAAAAATAACATTGAACATGAAATTTTTGGGTTGCCCCCAAATGCGCTTCTTTTAAGTCGTTAGTTGGACGTGTTCACCGACTCACCTGATCAAAGATAGATTAGGGCTACCAACTTTATTTCTTCCACATTCTTATCTTGAGAGTTCTTATAGTATGGTTTCAAACAATATCTATTAACCTTAAACACCTTGGAAGTATCTAAACTTTGAATTACTACTATCCCATGAGAAAATATGTTAGTAACAATAAATGATCCGAGCTAGCAAGATCGTAATTTTCCCAGAAATAACTTAAGCTTTGAATGAAAAAGAAGTACTTTTTGTCCTACTAAAAATTGCTTCCTAAAAATTATCTTATCATGAAAAGCTTTAGTTTCTTCCTTATAAATTTTTGCATTTTCATAAGCTTTATTATGGATATCTTATAACTCTTGCAATTGCAACTTCCTATTGTTAATAGCCTCTACCAAATCCATATTTAATCGTTTCACAGCCCAGTAGGCTCTATGTTCTATTTCCACAGGCAAATGACAAGGTTTACCGAAAACTAACCTGTATGGCGACATGCCTATTGGAGTTTTGTAAGCAGCTCGATACGCCTACAAGGCATCATCTAATTGTCAACTCCAATCCTTTATATTGGGATTCACCACCTTTTTCAGTATGAACTTAATCTTCCTATTGGACACCTCAGCTTGCCTACTTGTCTGCAGGTGATATGCGGTAGAAACCCGGTGTGTGACACCACATTTCTTCATCCAAGCCTCATAAATCATGTTATAAAAATGGGTCCCTTGATCTCTAATGATAGCTTGAGGTACTCCGAATCTGAAAAAAAAAGTTAGATTTGACAAAATCTATAACAATTTTAGCATCGTTAGACAAAGTAGCCTTGACTTTAACCTATTTTGAAGCATAATCCACAACAAGCAAAATATAATTCTCACCAAAGGAAGAGGGAAAAGAACCCATAAAGTCAATTCCCCATGCATAAAAATTCTCACATACCAGAATGTTAGTAAGTGGCATTTGATCTCTTGATCCCAAGCTACCTATTCTTTGATAAACAAGACTTTCAAAATATGTTAGAATCATAAAATAGCTTAGGCCAAAATAGTCCACATTCAAGAACTTAACAAGCTATTTTTTTGGAGCCAAAGTGTCCCCCACACACAGATGAATGACAAAATTTTAATATGGAAGGAATTTTATCATTGCAATACACCTTATAATAATTTGATCAGTATAAAATTTCCAAAGATGAGGTTCATCCCATATGTAATATTTAGCCTCTCATTTAATTTTTTCCTTTTTAGCTCTAGATAAATCACTAGGTCCACTTAGTTACTAAGAAATTTACTATATCAGCATACCACGGAATTACCTGTTAAATTGTGAAGAGACTTTCATTCGAAAATTCGTCTTGGAGAACATTAGGTGCATTGGTTAGAGTTATCTTGTTGAGATGATCGGCCACCAAAATTTCAGCTCCCTTCTTGTCGCGTATTTCCAACTCAAATTCTTGTAGGAGTAAGATCCACCGAATTAACCTTGGCTCTACTTCTTTCTTAGTCACCAAATATTTCAGAGCTGCATGGTCTAGATAAATGATCACCCTTGTACCTCATTAGTAAGACCAAAATTTTTATAACCTAAAAACTACAACCAAAAATTCTTTCTTTGTCATGGAATAATTCTTCTAAGCATCGTTAAGTGTCATAGAAGCATAACAATTGACATGAGATACTTTGTGCACCTTTTGCCCCAAAACTACTCCAAATGCATAATCCGAGGCATCGCACATTAGTTCGAAGGGAATCTCCCATTTCGGTGGCTGAATAATTAGGGCTGAAGTGAGTCGCTCCTTAAGTTCATCAAATACAATCTTGCGTGGCTTATCAAAATCAAATTTCGCTTCTTTTAAAAGTAGTCTACACATGGGTTATGCATTCTTTGAAAAATCTTTAATAAATCGCCAATAAAATCCTACATTACTAAGAAAAGAACTAATTTCCCACACAGTCGCAGGGTAAGGTAAAGATTTGATAACATCTATCTTAGCCTTATCAACCTCAATTCTCCTAGAATAGACTTATAACCTAAAATTATCTCTTAATCAACCATAAAATGACATTTTTCATAATTTGAAACCAAATTAGTCTCAATGCAACGTTTAAGCACTTTCTTAAGGTTGATAATGTATGTTTCAAAAGATTCTCCATAAACCGTGAAATCATCCATGAAAACTTCCATACAATTTTCCACAAGGTTAAAGAAAATACTTACCATATACTTTTGAAATGTCACTGGTCCGTTACACAACCCAAATGGCTTTCTTTGGTAGGCAAAGGTGCCGAATGGACATATAAAGGTTGTATTCTCTCAATCCTTTGGTGCAACCAAAATCTGTTAATACCCTGAATAACAATTAAATTGTAATAGTGAGATTTACCTGCAAGTCTTTCAAACATTTAATCAATAAACAGAAGTAGAAATTGATCTTTCCTAGTAACTGAATTTAGCTTCGTATAATCTATGCAAACTCTCCACCCATTTTGAATACGAGTGGGTATCAACTCACCATCACTATTTTCTATCACTGTTACCTTAGTTTTCTATAGAACTACTTAGACTGGACTTACCTAGTTTCTATCTGAAATAGGATAAATGATTCCAACATCAAAAAGCTTCAAGATTTCCTTTTTCACCACTTCCATCATGGGTGGATTCAAACGATGATGGGGTTGTCTTACCTCCTTGGCTTCATCTTCCATCAATATTCGGTGCTTACAAACGATGGGGCTAATACCTTTTAAATTAGCCATTGTCCATCCGAAGGCTTCTTTGTGTATCTTAGCACTTGAATCAATTAGTTTTCCTAAAAAAGATTGAGTTTATTTGAGATTATAAGAGGTAACGTATCTTCCTCACCAAAAAATATGTATTTTAAATAGCTAGGCAAACTCTTCAACTCCAACGTAAGTGGCTGAATCAATGAAGGTAGAAGCTTGGAGCTATTCCGTGATAGCTGCACATACGATAATTCCTTCATCACTTGCTTGGTTTTCTCCAACTGACAAAGCAACACCTAAAGTTCGTTGTTGGGTAGTAACGACTCTTTAATTGCTCGCCACTGTAATGCATCTCCCATCTCCAAAATTATTTCAAGCTCATCTTTTCCATTTAATGATGAATTTTACTACATCCAAGTGTCAATGAAGTCCATAGAAACAACAGATTATTCATCATTCGAAAATTTCATGGCATTGTATATATTGAATTTAATTAATTCACCAACAAATTCCATATTCAATGATCTATCATGAACATCAATTTTTGTTTTAGTGGTTTTCAAGAATGGCTTTCCAAATAAAATTGGAGCTGAAGAAGATACATCATCACTCTCCATCTGCAAAATATAAAAATTAGCTGGAAAAAGCATTTTACCCCCTTAAACTAAGATATCCTCTAACATGCGCTTTGGATAAGCATTTGAACCATTTGCTAATTGAATCACTGCAATAGTTTCTTTGAGAGGCCCCACGTTTAAAGACTTTTAAATATCATAAGGCATGACATTTATTGATGCACCCAAATCTAACATAATTTTTTCAATTCTCAAATCACCAATTTTACAAGGGATAGTGAACATACCGGGGTCTTGACACTTAGGTGGTAGCTTTTTCTTCTACAATATGGTTAAAACATTCTCCCCCAATTACACTTTCTCATCAAATTTCAATTTTCATTTGGAAGTGTAGAGTTTCTTAAGAAATTTAGCATAATAGGGGATTTGTTTAATGGCATCAAGTAAAGGAATATTTACCTATATTTTGTTGAAAGTCTCCCATATTTCTTTCTCTTGTTCATTTTTCCTTGCCTTGGTGAATCAACAAGGAAAAGGGGGTTGTACAACAAAATTTTGCAAACCTGTCTGCATCTTCTCTGGCTAATTAGGTACTTCATTTGTTGCTTCTTCTTCGACTTCTCTTGGAGATTTTTGAAGATGGTTCCTTCAATTCCTTACCACTCCGCAACATTACAACTTTGGAACTTCGTTTGGGATTAATTTCTGGTTGAGATGGAAATTTTTGAGAACTTTGTGCCTCCAATCGATTGATGGATGCTGCTATTTAGCTCCATCGATTTCAAGATTTTGAATACTAGCTTGAGTATCTCGCTAAAATGTCATGGTGTTAGTGGAAAAAGATTTAATTATATCTTCCAAAGAAGACTTATATGCCATTTATTGTTGTTGTCTAGGTATATATGGTTGCCCAAATTGCTGGAAATTTGCAATAGCTTATTGTCTTTAAGAGTTTCCATAACGCAAATTTGGATGATCGTGTCAACCCAAATTGTAGGTGTTGGAGAATGGGTCATATTTCCTTTGAATTTGCCCAGCAAATCCCCCCATGACATTTACTTGTTCTACTCTTTCTTCCTGCAAAATCGGACCTGCATCAGTGGAGTGTCCCAACATCAAACATATTCCACATATCTTTGCTTCTTCCATTCACCTCATTTATGTGTTTTGAACTATGGTCAGAACGTATCCCGAATTGTTATGTATTGGAAGCCATATTCGCTATCAAATCTCTTGCGATTATCAGTGTTTTGTCAACCAAAGCTCCACCACTTACAACATCGAGCATACTCCTATCTGTACGCAAAAGGCCTTCATAGAAGTATTGAATTAACAATTGATCATTTATTTGGTGATGGGGACAACTAGCATAAAGCTTCTTAAATCTTTCCCAATATTCTGTATAGTGTCTCCCCAGTTGTGCTGTCGAATGCCATAAATTTCTTTTCTAATATTGACAACTCTTGATGCTAGAAAATGTTTTTCAAAGAAGAGTCTCTTCATTTCAACCTATGTTTGCACATTGTCACTAGCAGAGTAGTACAACCAATCTTGAGCATCATCTTTAAAAGAAAATGGGAAGGCTCTTAGTTTTATTTGCTCCTCAATCACATTCGTTGGCTTCATACTTATACAAACTACATCAAATTCCTTCAAATGCTCGTAAGGATCCTCTCCCGGTAGACTTCCAAAAATTGTTAATAAATGAATCAATTCTGACTTCAGTTCATATATGTTGTTGTCCCCCAAATTCAAATTTTTTATGCAATGGGGTTGTTGAGCATACGTAGGGGCAACTAGTTCACAAAGAGTGCTATTCGTAGCCATTCTTTCCATCTTCTACACTTGTTGTCTCTGTTTTTTTTGCTTCCGTAACCTCTTGGCTATCTTTTCTATCTATGAATCAAATAGTAATTGAGTTTTCTTGTTTACTCGTGTAACATAAATATATCGTCAAGAATTCTCCGATAACAACGCCAAAATTTGGTAATGTTTTCGCCTGCAACTAAATATAAAAAGAAATCAACTTCTCACAACACAAATTATTGTAGTAGTGGAAAGTAGGAATCGTTCCCACGAGAAATCTATTGGTAAATATTATACGAGTTGAAAACTAAAACATATTGGGGGTTGAATTAACGTGATTTAAAGAAGTTAAAAATGAAAAAATTTGAAATAAACGAAAATATTCAGATATGAAAAATTAATAACGAACCTTGTTTTTGGATCACCTACGTTATCAAACTAATATGGATTATTGATATAAAATTAAGTCCATTAACAAATACTCATCGGGTGATGTTCTCTTAAGATTAAATGAATAGAAACATGTATTCTAATCACTCTTATTAACCAACAACTTAGATACAATCTTAAGTTTGATTAATTAATAGCTTTAAGAACCAAGATAACCAGTGAGCAAGACAATACATATACAATATGTATTTAATCTAGATAAGTATCTTTACTAGAATTTTAAATCCCTAACGTAAAGATGATAATCCTAATTGCCACTTTAGATTAGCAAAATTGAACATCAAATCCTACTAATCTGGTTGTAAATTAAATCAATCAATTCCTAGTTACACATTCTAGAGATCAATCATAAAAAGCAATTATGAAGACACTTAATATTCATCAATGAAATAAAAGTTATTCAGAAAATCTCACACATACTAGATGATAATGTGGTTCCCTTCAACCAAGAAGGAGAATTTAGCTACTTATAACAGATGTAAAACCCAACAGAAGAATAACAAAACACGTAGTCTCTATATTTGGTCTTTTTTAGAAAAATACGAAAATCCTTTAAACCCAGAAAAACAGCAGAAAACATAAAGATGACCTAACTTGAAGTGTCATCTCTTCCCTCTTATCATTATCTCTATTAGATACACTCCCCACATAATTAGGTAGTAGATCCCCACCTAAAAGACTACAATTTGATTCCCTAAATAATAAAAATCCTAAGTGTATCAAATCTGTATTCAAATCAGATTCTGCAGATAAATTTTCCCTTTGCATTTGCATGTGCCCACACTTAATCAAAAAAATTTCTGCCAGTTGGAAATTCGGTTTGTCTTTGCTTTCCTTGCATCTTTTTGATTCAAATTCATTTCCCATGTGTTAAAAACCATATGAGAATAATTAAGAAACAAGTTCATTAATTTTAAATAAAAATTTCAACACATTAAAGAGATTTATATCCAAAGTTAGCATAAAAATAACAACTTGATGAATAGTATATTTAATGTGCGAATGAGGCTCTGCTTGATGATTTGGGAGTTCTGCTTTTGATTTTGATTTATAAATTTATGTCAAGAAAATGTTGATGGTTGGTTGGAGACCTATAGGAAGATTCAGATTTTATATGATTTGGGTTTTTCAAGTTCTATCTTAGTTTCTCTCTATATTGTAGGCTGCATGAGTTTGGACAATGTGCGTTCGTATGGTTTATATAAGGAGAAGAATGATAAAGTTTGATTATGATTCGTTGAATGCATTTTTGAGGTTTTTGAATTTAATGAGTCGTATGCGGATGACTTTGATGTAAGTAATGGTATGTTGGCTAATGTTTTGACAGGTGGTAAATTTTCATCTTGGCGTGTTGATAATTCTTCCGCTACACGTACTACTAATTCTTATGTTTCTTTATTCGCTAAGATTGATCACATTGAATACATTCCTAAATATCCCAAGAGGAAGATATCAAATTGTTTTTGGTGACTGTTCAATTCAAGGAGAGATTTCAAGGTATTTATGTGACTATTAGTCTTGCTTTTTGGCGTCTTTTATCTTAAAGGGGAGAAAGCTATGTTGGAACATGTTGCTTTGTTGATTATGTTATATTACTTTTGTTATTTTGGATAATTGATTATGTTTGGATCCTGTTGATTGATTAAGGGGGAGTTCTCATGTGGTTTGCGCATTCGATGCTATACGTCCAATTATCTCCTTTAGGAGGAGTTTCAAATATGTGACAAATAATGCCAAAAGGGGGGAGATTGTTAAGATATAGGTAATTATATCTTATTATTTAATATTGGACATTATTTGATAATTGGACCTAGTTATATTTATGTGGGACTCTTCCAAGATAAGTTTGATAAAGATCAAATCCTAATTAAGATGGGGTTTAAATATATAATCTATTATTGGATAATAACTATCTTAGGAAGCAAATTTTCTAGAATTTGAATTGATTATGGCAGTGGCAATATGGTTGCGATTCACGTAAGTAGTTGGCAGAATGTTGTCAATTTTGGGGAGTAAAATCGACATATGATAGATGACATGGCAACTGAATATATAGGGATATTGTCGATGATGCTTGCAAGTTGATCGCATTGAGATAGAAGTCCATTTATTGCAAACTTTTCTGTTGTATCACGTCACCTTGGTTGAAGGGTTTTGTTCTTTTGTTTTTTTAACTTTCTTGTCAATGATTGGATAGTCTTGTAGCTAAGATTTGTCATCTTGAGCTTTACATAACTTTGGTTGATTGATATGATGCTTTAGTGTGACTTGAGTGGGGTCCTTGGAGCTACGTTCTTTTGTAATATTCGTTGTCAACGGGAAGTCTTTTTACAGTTGTAATTTTTTGTGGTTGTTTTGGGTGATTTGGCTGGACAATCGGTGAGTGAGTGAAATCATAGCTACTGGGTTTTTTTGATCTTAAATGATCTTTGATTGCTAGATTTTACGTTGATTATTGATCCACATTGGTTGCTATGGTTCTCTATTGTAGTGTGATTTTGTGAGCTACAAAATTATTGATCATGCATGATTTGTCTACTGCATTCTCTTCTATTTTGAAGAAAATATTGAGGGCGATTTTGCAGGTGATTTTACTTCATGTGTTTGCGTGATCTGGCTGGGCAAAATTTGTGATTGTGGAATCTTTGTAGCTGCTATTCTTGATCGATCATGGTGGGTTTTTTTTTAATAATTCCATTAGTTGTTATGGTTGTTACTTTCACGGGGAGTAAAGACAAGGGATAGTGTCAAAGGTTGGGTATGTCAGCTGTGTAATGCTTTGAATAAAACTATTGTTGTATCACAGGTAAAAATAATTAATTTAGGTAAGAGTCTCGCAGATATAGACAAGATGTGTCGAATTGCGTTAATAAATTTCTATATTGGTTTACGTTTGTGTGTTTAGTTTTTCCATTTTTGATTGTGTTAGAAACAACCGCGATCAAATCGGAGATTTTGCGAAACTACTATACACTTTTGAAAATTTTCAAATTGTTCTTATTGTCTTTTAGTTAATAACTAAAAATATAAGAATTAAAATAAAAAAGATAAAATTATAAGAGGACTTAATGTAATTAACCTGTTTTTTTTTTAATTTTGGAGAGTAAGGAAGAACTCATACAAACCGCAACAACTAAGTGAAAAGTCCAAAACTCTTCGAAAGCATTGTGTTAGTGAAGATGCATTAGGTAAAAGCTTTTGAGAAAGGTGAATGGGTTTGAATGGTGGATAGAGGTGAGGACATGGAGCAGAGTGACTGGCCCTGAAGGTGGTTGAGAGAATTGATCGGGAGAGTTAAAGTTTGAAAATGACAGGTGGCAACAGTGCAATTTTTAGATTTATGTGAAGGAAAAAATAAAGTTTGTGGCAGCTTTTTCTGAAATGTGAAGCTCAAGCTGTCCTTTCGAGCTTTAGTGACTATAGATTGTAAGACTTTGAATTGCCAAAGTAGAAGCGATGTTGAGTGAAAGGTGACGGGAATATTAATAACTAGTAAAAATTGATTATCAAACATTTTTTCAATACGCGGAAGGAAATTAATGTACAAATGCTTTGATATCGTCTAAAGTTTCTCTTAATCTCAAATGTTAGAGACTAATTACGTAGTGGATTACGGAAGACCCCTCAAGTGTCTCTACTTTGAGCAAAGGTTCGAATCGCATAAAGTAATGACTCATTTCTTATCGTGATGGAGTCTTTTAATATTATAATAATTTATTTAAAATATTTAATTTATAAAATATTGTATTCATATATAATTTTTCTCGATATCAAAAAGAGTAAAATAGAAAAATGGTGTATATATAAATCAAACCTTAGTTTTTAATATAGAAAAAGGGAAAAGAGTTATAATGTAAAAAAAGGGAGAAAAATTCTACGTAGTAACAAAAAATCTGCTGAGTTTGTTACTCTTGATTTAAGAATGAAAGATGGAAACCTACAATCCGCAACAACGAAGTCATGAGTCCTATTCCAATGCATTGTGAAAAATGACTTCAGTATTAAGATTTCAATGAAAATAACTCAAAAAGTGTTAAGCTCTGCGCCACTAACATGATCCGAGCGTTTCAACTCTACTTCAAGTTTGGGCTTCCATATGTTCCCTATCCCAATAGACGAGTCCTTCGTTAAGACCTTCCTTTTTCTTGTACTTGAAGTATAGCACAAGCTGAATGATGCCTAGTACGGAACCAATCATGTTCGGCGTCTGCAGGAAATGAATTCGAATTGAGAAAATACACAGATTTATGAAAATTTTATGATGTATTTTGCTTTGTGTTTTGGAGTTAAAAGAAGGGTACAAACCGCAATGAAGAAGTCAAGTTCCAATAGTCCATAAATTGCCCAAAGAGTGCTTGCAACGAAGGTGAAAAGTGATAAGTAGAATGGCATAAACTCCACACTCTTTGTTCGAAGTACTGTTTTCTGCAAAATCAGAGATGAGATACTGTACATTAATGACTTCATTAATATCAAGATTTTAAATTTCTATGAAAAAAATACGGTCAAAATTACGATAAATCGGAGTAACAGTCCAATTTAATACAAATTGGAATATATAAATATGACTCACCATAGCTACTAGGGGAGAGCCATACATTGACGTCGCAGCCACTATTGCGACACATCCAATAAATATCTTTCGATGAGGATGATCATGAAATACAAAGATTGAAACCAAGACGATCACAATGGATGTCACTATAAGAAGTGCGAACATAGCCCCAACCCTGATCTGCATTAGAAACAATTATTAAGCAAAGTAAAACTTCTGACGTTTTTCTTTCTGCTCTAAATTTTCCCGAGAAACAAACACTATAGTAGCTAATCTTGCCTTCTCTTTTACTGGAGCGAACCGTAAATAAATGATGATGTATGATAACTCGAGAAGGCCTCCTATACCATCGATAGAGAACAAAGATGCGTTTTCCCATCCGTAGCTTATCACAGGTGTTGAATACCAAGTGTAAGAAACACAAGTTAAGAGTGCAACGAGGTAGGGAATGCAAGAAAATTCTTCGGTGCTTTTGTTTCTTATCACCCTCGTGAAAGTTGTTCTACAACCGAAACAAATGAACATAAACTAAGTGTTTCAAATTACATCATCAAGTAAAGAACAAGAAGAGTGATTAAGAGAAAGATTCTGGCCATTACATGGGTGCACCGAACAGGAATATAGCAGTTACATTGCCTGCCAACATAAAACCATTCAGAGAAATGATCTATGTTAGTTTAGTACATGGGAGGTAGAAAAAGGACAAGGGACAACGTGAGAAATTACCTAGGATTCCGACTATCACGCGAAGAAGTGTCATTATTGTGTATATGGAACTTGAAATGCTTCAAAGGAATTTTTCAACGAATCGACCAAGGTTGTGTTCGTTGATCAGAGCACCCTTTGGGGGTTTATATACATTGGTTTGATTGAAAGAGCTGGATGGAGAAGATGTTCGGCTTCTTCAGGAAACGAAGCTGTCTAGTGTTTTATAGAGTTGAGAGTTGAGGATTCGATTGACTCACTCCGGCATCTCTCTGTAATCTGTATTGTTTAGGCAAGTTTAAATCTCTATATTCTAACAAATTTATTAATTCAAATAAATTAAATTTTAATTAATCAACTTAATTAGTTAGAGTAAATAGAATAGAAAACAATAATAAAACCGATTGATTATAAATGAGTGCGTGAAAATAAAGACTAATCTGACTAAAATTAAAATTGATTAGCTGTAAATTAGTAAAACAGAAATAAAAATAGATTTAATTAATTTTTAAGGTTAAAATTGTAGAATAAAATATACCTAATTAAAAAATAAAAACAACACAAGAAGAACAATAAGCCAAAAAAACAATTTTGTTTAATATGTTAATAAGTTTAAAATATACAAAATTTAATATGTTTTGAAATATGTATCAATTTCAAAACTTTAAATGTTAAATCATTTATATATTATATCAACTATGTAAATTTAATTAATATAGTAAATAACTATACTTTTATTACATCCCAATTTCTTTACTATTTATAATTAATTATCCATCACCGATTAATTTGCACCTATTTCTCATTTTTTGAACTCCCTCCCACAGTTGGATGTGTTTTACTCTTCACCTACATTATTTCTAATTCTCTTTCTTAAGTTCTCAAATTCCACACGTTTGTCTTGCTTGGTGTCTATGTTGAACATTCGTTGAGAATATGTTGAATGTTAGTCGTTGATTCTAAGGTGAAAAAATTGGTTAGAATATGTTGAATGTTGGTTGAGACTTGATGATCATGTGACCTTTAAATGTTTCAACCAGCATGGAAGTTCGTACTGTGAGCTGTGAGAAAAATCTGCCAGGAATGGTTTAACTTGAGGACTCGAATCTCTAGTTAATGCTTTCTTTACCTGTGATCAAGGAGATCTGCCTAAGGAAGTCAATCACAATAATAAGGGAGACTATTAGCATTGATAATATCTTTATTAAAGGTAGCCCAATCACATTAAAATAAAATATAATATGTGAAAATGTGAAACTCATGTTATAATTAATTAATTAATACAATTTCTCTTACATTTAAAAGTCGATATTTTTAAAAGTGAATAATCATATATTCAAAAATTTCGAATTATAAAACTTACTTTCAAATGAAATATATACATAATTGACATTTTTATTTTTATGTATTAGGTCGGAATTAGGGAAATAATATATGTGATTTATAAGATATATATATTAACTAAATTATTTGATAACTTAAAGATATATTTCACTCATGATATATCAAATTTCAAGCAATGTATTACAAATATTTTAGAGTGATTAGTCTAAAGACTAATATTTAAATAATGTATAAATATTATCATACAATTACTAAATGCATATATATAAGAGTTAATTTATATATTTTGTAATTTAAGTTAAGTTAATTTATATATTGAAACTCATGTTATAATTAATTAATACATTTTCTCTTACATTTAAAATTTGATATTTTTAAAAGTGAATATTCATATATTTAAGAATTTCGAATTGCAATTTTTTTTTCAAATGAAATATATACCTAATTAACATTTTTGTGTCCAATTATTAGGTCGGAATTAGGGTTATAATGTGTGTATATATATACATATATTAACTAAATTATTTGATAAATACTAATATGTAAATAATGAATAAATAATATCATATAATTAGTTACTAAATGAATATAAGAAGTTATGGTTCCCTTAAGAAAATAGTCTAGATAATTATGACAATTCGATTATTGTTCTTTCAATTTATTCTCTAATTTTAGAAGGAGAAAAAAGAAGAAGAAGCCAAACAATAAGTCTCCCATTGAACTTTCCATGAAGCCCTCGAACTCAAACGCCACAAAAGTGAATTAAGTCATAAAAACAAAGTAAAATTGGTCTCTTAATTTAAAAGGTCTAAAATTTAAGTCGAAACTCACTCCAATTTTTAAAAATGATTAACGAAGAATAAAAATACTTTAGACTTAAAATTTAAGTCGAGACTAAAAAAATTATAACTCAATTCAATTTAAGAAATGATTAATTAAGAATAAAAATACCTTAGACCTACTTTACTCGAAAAACCTGATTTGCGACTGCAAGTTCCACCCGGTATAAGCACCTCCACTTGGTCATCCTATGTTGTTTTAAGATCAAATTCCAGAGTTCTCTAATCCATTTTTCTTATATATATCAATGTTGATCCATATATATATCAATGTCGATGCAAGTATCGAAGTGTCACTATATATATATATATTTTTTGCAAGTATCGAAGAGTCACTATATATATATATATATATTTTTGCAAGTATCGAAGAGTCACTATATATATATATATCAATGTTGATCCATATATATATCAATGTTGATGCAAGTATCGAAGTGTCACTTAGTTATTAATATTTTTGATCCCATCCACTCACATACATTTGCAAGTATGGAAGTGTCCCTTAGTTATTAATATTTGGTCCCATCCGCTCACCTAACATCAAATGGTTACAAAAACGTTGGGGACCAAATACAGACAGGCTAAAACAACTCTCATATCTCAGAGCGTGTGTCGGCACCACCTTTCTGTTCTTTTGCTTTTACCAAAAGACAAAGCTCGCCGCTTCGTTCCAAACCGAACTTGGACCATATTGGAAGCATGGTTGAGAGAAAAGTGAAGAATGATAAATAGAAAAATGGCCGTCAATTCCACGTTTTGTTCTTTAACCTGTCACTGTTTTGAGCAAGAGAGAAATAAAGGTAGGTGAAAAGAGATACAGCTTACCGAATGTTCCTGGTAACTAACTAGTTAGTTGAGATGTAATTTTGCAGTTGATTTGTGAACAGGATTCAAAGTTGGTTAATGTAATATTTGTAATTTTGTTGTGCTTACTTTCTATAAATCCTGACACTGTACATACTTTTTTTTACCAAATAATTCGAAAATATAAGAAAGCTTCCGTGATAATCATGGACTAGTTTTTGTCCAATCTGATGTTGTGCATATGTTTTGTGTGATGTTCCTTTTGTGTTTCCGTAAAATTAATCATATGAAAAATAATAGATAAACTATATGAGGTGCAGAATAAGGTAAGCTTTCTTGGATTCTTGTCTTTTTCTTGTCAGAATGCACAAATAATATCATATCATATCATAAATATGGGAATAATAATGAATTAAATTACGTTCAAACTTAGATATATAGACTCGAGATGGAGATCATTTGAGTTTTAGACATATTTGAAAAGCCTAATCTCATTTGTTCAAAGAAGTTTTGAAAGTTTAGATTTAAGCTAAGTCGAAGTCTAAAACTTCACGGGTTAGAGTAGACAAGATCTTGATCTTTTTACCATTACTATATCTATAAAAACAATTCAAATAAATGATTAAATCTAC
>JAOQMP010000007.1:32054115-32068189 GCA_027563575.1 Erythroxylum pedicellare
ATGATTAAATCTACTATATTCTATGACAAAAATTTTGAACCAACCAATTTTTTAGTTTAATCTATTTTAATAAATCTTGTTGATAAAAGTAAATCAGTTTATTAATTGATTGATCAATTTTTTAAATTAATAAATGCTTAGATAAATTAAAATAGATCAATTAATTTTTATATAACAATCTAATTTTAAATGAAATTTAAATTCTTTGTTAAATAAGAATAATTTCTTTAAAATATATTTCAAAATTATTGAAATTTTAACTAGTTTTATTATACTTTATTTAACTCTTTAAATCTTAAATATCTTATCTTCTTTAAATTTTGGTTTAATTTTTAAAACATTATTAAAAATATATTCATCTTTTCTTTTATACGAATCCTATGAACATTGTAAAAAAATATTTGAATAAAATTAAAGAAATAATTTTGTTGTCTGTATATGTAGGTTAGCTAGACAAAAATCCTTCCGGGGCCGCCCGAGTCCACTCAAAATGGACAAGGCCATTTAATGTTTTGGCATTAGGTTCAGGTGGAGCTTACTGTACCTCACAAAATTAACGGTCCAGCTTGATCCTTAAACACGAGTTTGCACCAATCGTGATTAAACCACAAAAATTATCATGGTGGAGTTATATGTTTCCAGTTCGTTGTCTCCAGTGAGAGACTAAACCTCGTGACCATGGAGTCTTTCAAGCTTCATTTATGGAGACTTTGCGCTTCTGTTACCTTCCGATATCATTTTTTTTGTCCCTTATATTCGATATTGGTTTTGTATTTCATCTGAGATTTGACAATTCAGTGGATTTGAGCCATTGTAATGACTCACTTGACTCTTATCTGATTTGTAGTACAATGTTCCCAAGCATCCAACAATGTGGTCCTTTTGTTTAATTTATGGAGATTCGTTCGGATATTGGGAAATGATTCCTATACTACTCTTATTCTTCCCTTATCTTTTGTCAACGTTACACTTCGTATAAACTAAGATTAAAAAGTTTTGAGGTGAAAGTAATGCCACATTAATCTAAGACTGTTTGTTATTGAATTTTTTAAAATCGTACGTATCAATTATATTTTTATTAAATTGTTGTTGTTATTTATATTAAATTTACACTTGAATATCGATTATATGTTTAGAGTAAAAAAGTATAAAACGAGTAAATTCATTACTTCATGTTCTAAGAACTTTTAAAGTTTGACCATTTTATAAAGCAAAAACTTTTATTATTTTATCTTTTGTCAAAGTTATGCTTCCTCTAAACCAAGTTTAAAAGGTTTTAGTTGAAAGTAATGTGATACTGATGGATTAATTCTCTAAAACATTTAATAATATGTCAACTATATGTTTGAGTTAAAAAGTATAACCCGAATAAATCCAATAATCCATGTTTTAAGATTTTCAAAACCTTTTCACTTAAGAACTTTTAAACATTCTGTGTTTGACCATTTTATAAACCAAAAATTCTAATATTCTATGACCAAAAACATTGTAGTTCTTGAACTAGAACTCTAATTTCCATCTAAGTTTGGAAGTGGTGTTGCTAGGAGAAAGATAATAAAAGTTACCAGCAAACTAATATTTTCAAGATAATGGAGACCTAATCACTTAGCATTAGTTCAAAGTGTATATCCATATTTCCACTTTAATGGTACTACTCAGAAGGCACTAGCCGTCAGATCATCCTTGTGCTAAAAGATGTGGCTACAAATTCGTACAAAGTTGAGGATGAATTTACTGGAGAAAACATAGACGACGTGCTAAGTGTTAACTTCATAATCTTAATTATGGTGGATTGTGCATGAGTAGGACATGAAACATAAATAATTATAGGAGAATTTCTTTAGTTCTTTCCAATAATAGTTTCCTTAACCACGGGTTGGAACTCAACTTTAATCTTCTTCTCTTCATTCTTTTCTATATCCCACTTGTTGGGTTCTTCTTCTTCGATACTTCTTTTCATGTACTTGAAGTATAGTGCAAGCTGAAGGATTCCTAGTACGCATCCGATGATGTTAGGTGTCTGTCAAAAAAATGAATTCAGGTAAAGAAAAAGGAAAGTTTCGAAGAACTCTATTTTTTTTTATAACTAAATTTTGGAGTTGCAAAAGAAGGTTACAAACCGCAATAAAGAAGTCAAGGTCCATTAGTCCAAAAATCATCCAAAGAACGCTGGAAAGAAATGTGAAAAATGATAGGTAGAATGGCATAAATTCCACGCTTTTTGATTGAATCACTGTTTTCTGAAACAGAAATAGAAAATTAAATAGTTAGATGAACCAAAAACAAAAAGTAACCAAATATTCAATTGGATTATATCCTTTATTTTCACCTTTTTAATAAAAAATGAGTATAAAATTATTAAAATAGGTTAGGATATATTATATAACTTCTATAAATATGACAATGATTCAGCAACACAAATAGAAGTTCTATAATGGATAAGACTACTCTATATGACAATGATTCAGCAACACAAATAGAAGTTCTATAATGGATAAGACTACTCTGTTATTATATAGAAATAATTGCATAACTAGAGATAGTCGTATGTTTTAATATCATAAAAAACTTAACTCACCACAGCGACTAGAGGAGATCCATACATTACAGTAGCTGTCAATACTCCGATGCATCCAACAAATAGCCTGCGATGGTGATGGTCGTGGTAAGCGAACGTGGAAAGTGTGACAATCAAAACGAAGGACAGAACAGTGAGTATGGTTAGTGCAGCGACCTTCACCTGCATGGTAAGAACAGTGTTCTTGCATGAATATAACCATAGGTTTTGTTAGTTAAATTCAGATATAAGAACACTGTTTAACTAACTTGCCTTCTCTTTTACTGGAGCAAACCATAAATATATGATGATGAAGGACGCCTCAAGAATTGTCCCTATAGCGTCAATTGTGACCACAGGCAAGTTTTCCCATCCGTAGCTTACCACAGGAGTTGCATACCATGTGTAAACTAGGCATTCGAGCAGTGATATGATGTATGGAATACAGGAGAATTCCTCTGTGGTTTTCTTTCTTACGATCCTTGTGAATGTTATTCTACAAGAAACCAAAATCTTGAATCAAATTAGATGTTTCAAACTCATAAATACACTCAGCTACAAGTTTTTTGAAAAAAAGAGAACAGTGTCAGGATTTGGGAGATTACATGGGTGCAGAGTAAAGGGACAAGGTAGCTACATTGCCTGAAACAAACACAGAGCTGACATGTGTTAGGTTAGATTAAACAAATCGGTGGAACAAGTAAAAAGAAAGGATAAAAAACACGAAGTACCCAAGATTCCTACTGCCAAGCGAAGAACACCCATTTTTTTTAAAATGAAAATTGGGATGCTCTAAGGCCAAGTAATGGGTATGTTTTGGACTATTGTCTGGCACTCTTTGGGAATATATAGACATTGGTGGAATGTGTGAAAGATGATGTTACGTTCTTGATGGGCATGTGGACACCTTTTCTCACAGTGTTGTGGACCGCTTTACAAAGTTGTGGATGCAATTGGCTTACTCTGGTATGGTATTAAGTGTATTATAACATTTTAGTGAGCTTTATTTGATTTTGATTGATCCAATCCTTTCCCATATTAGAAGTCTTACAATGACTATCTTAATCATCATCCTTTGAAGTGTGATGTTAATTTATATTGGTTTAATGTGTAAAAGGAGATTTGATGTTGAATTGAAATATATTTTGTTAAAAAACATTAATCACTCACGGTCTTTTCAATTATGCTACTCTTTATTTTTATTATTTTAATTTGATTTCAAAGTTATTTTAGTTAATTAATAATAGTTTTAAACTTTTCTCAAATTTTAGATATAAAATTGTAATATTTTTGTTAAGATATATGTTATAATATATTTTATTTACTTTTGGACACTATTTACTAATTGGACTTAGTTAAATTAAAGTGAGACTCTTACAAGATATGATTAAGACGAGATTCAATATATATCTTATTTTGGCATAATGAATATCATAATTTTGGAGATTTGGCTAGATTGTTTGCATCTGTAATATGTAGAGATTTATTTAAAGAAGTAAAATAAGAATTTGCTATCTCTTTATTTACACAATTTTTAGTTGAAGCTAATAACAAAATAACTAATATAACCGCTTACATTTACAGTATATTAACTATACAAAAAAACAGCAATGCTATTAACTTACATTAAAAATATCTACACTACTCCTTCGCTATATATTTTACATTCCCCCTCAAGTTGGAAGTTGGTTTAAATCAACCAAGCCCAACCTGGAAAGGAGCATATAAAAAGTAGGAACACCAAGAAGCTTGATAAACAAATATGCTAATTGAAGTGAAGACTAAATATGGACTAATTTAATAAATCCTTACGTAAATTTGTCTCGAACAAGATAGCAATCAATATCCAAGTGTTTTATGCGTTCATGAAACACGGGATTAGCAGCAATATTAGCAGCTTGGTTATCATAGTATAAGGGAATCAATAGAGGAGGTGAAATGTGAAAATCCTTCAGCAGATAAGTGAGCCATTAGAGCTCACAACAATTGTA
Organism: Erythroxylum pedicellare; assembly: GCA_027563575.1. Taxonomy (NCBI): domain Eukaryota; kingdom Viridiplantae; phylum Streptophyta; class Magnoliopsida; order Malpighiales; family Erythroxylaceae; genus Erythroxylum; species Erythroxylum pedicellare. The sequence goes on from JAOQMP010000007.1 coordinate 32,058,664, forward strand.
GTCATGCTACGGTATTCTGCTTCAGCAGAGGAACGTGAAACCGTAGCTTGCTTCTTGGTTTTCTAAGAAACAAGTGATGAACCTAGAAAAATACAATAACTCCTAACAAATTTACGAGTAGATACACAAGTAGCCCAATCAGCATCACAATATCCAGTGAGAGTAAATCAAGAATTAGAAGGGAAAAACAAACCTTTAGTTGGACATCCTTTGAGATAGCGAAGAACATGGATAGCTGCATCCCAATGAGAAGTTTTTGGAGAACTCGTGAACTGACTTAACTGTTGAAAGGTAAAAGAGATATTTGGTCGGGAAAGATTAAGATAGAGAAGACGACCAATTGAATGACAATATTTAGCTGCATTTGAATATGGAGAATATGTCATGGATTGAAGTCGAGTGTTGGCAGGGAAAGGAATAGCAGCAAACTTGGCACCTTGTAAACCAGTGTCTTGTAAAATGGAAAGCACAGTTTTCCTTTGATTAAGATAAATCCCATCAGAGGAGCGAGCTATCTTAATACCAAGGAAGTACTTAGCGAATCCAAGGTCTTGGACAATAAAGGTAACATGTAAAAACTGCTTAACATCTTGAATGACTGCTTTATTTGGTCCTGTGATTAACATGTCATCTTTATAGATGATGAGAGCTAAGAAAGAAGAATCATAAGACATGACAAATAAGCAATGATCATATTTAGATTGAACAAAACCAAATTGCTGAAGTTTAGCAGAAAATGCGAAGTTCCATTGGCCATAAAGAGACTTAACAAGCTTGCAAACTTGATTTGGACTAGCTCTAGTATATCCTTCAGGAGGCAACATGAACACTTCTTCGTTAAGAGAACTATGGAGAAAAGCATTGTTTATATCAATTTGATGCATAGGCCATGAATTAGCAGAAACAATGGCAAGAAATAAACACAAAGTAACAAGTTTAGCAACTGGAGAAAATCTATAGGTATAATCAAGACCTTTGATTTGATTGTACCCTTTAGCTATCAATCTCGCCTTATATCGATCCATACTACCATCAGGTTTAAATTTGATTTTATAAACCCATTTAGAACCAATAGCTTTTTTGTTGGGAGGCAAAGAAGTGAGCTACCTAGTGTTGTTTTGCTTTAACGTATGAAGCTTCTGTTGCATGGCCTTAACCCAAATTTTATCCAATTTATCTTGATTATAGCTACGAAGTTCATGGATAGTAGATATATTTGCCACAAAATGCAAATATGAAGAAGTAAAACAGGGTGGGTGAATGAATAGAAAGGAGGGAGGAGTATAGAACATACCTGAAGTAGGTGATTGAGCTAAGAAAGAGCTAGCAGTAGATGTGAAGTTGTAGCTAGAAGCATTTACATTCGAAACAAAATCCTTTAACCTTGAAGAAGTATATTTGACTTTTATGCTTTTCCGAATATGTAAAGGAGTTATAGAAGCATCAGAAACATATGAAGTAGAAATCAATATTGGTGCTTCAGTTGGAACTAACGTACTCTGCATTTTATCTATAGAGGATAAATCAGTTGGTGATACATGAGCTGTGGTATTATGTACGGGTGAGTCTAAAGGAAGATAAAGAAAGTCATTAGGAAGTGTGGGAGGAGGATCAGTGGGAGAAATTTCTAGAAGAGAAGTAGAATAAAGTGGTGGTGGTGGTAAATCTTGAACATATGGAAAAATAAAATCATGGAAAATAATATCTCTAGACACAAAGGTTTTATGGGTAGCAACATCATATAGTTTTAATGCCTTCTGACTAGTAACACAGCCAACAAAGACACACTTAAAGGCTCTAGGATCAAATTTATCCTTATGGGGTAGGGTATTGGTAGCATAATAGACAATCGTAAGTTTTAAGAGTTTCATAACTTGGTGGCTTATTGATAAACAACTCATAAGTAGCTTTCCAGAACAAAAGAGGCATAGGAAGTCTGTTGATTATGTAGGTAGCCACTAAAATAGAATCTCCCCAAAACTTCTTTGGCAACTTACTTAAAAACATCAAAGATCGAGTAGCCTGCAAGAGATATTTATGCTTTCTTTCAACTATCCCATTCTGTTGAGGAGAATATGGACATGAACGTTGATGTATAATTCCTTTAGTTTAGAACGTACAAGAACAACCTGAATTAACAAACTCACTATCATTATCACTTCTCACAACTTTAGTAGTGGTTTGAAACTAATTTTCAACGAGAATGAGAAAGTTTGCAAGGGTTTTAGCTGTTTGAATCTTGTGGTTAAGTAAAAAGTCCAAGTAGCTCGACTGTAATCGTCAATAATAGTCAAGAAATAATGAGCTCCAAAAACAAATGGAGTTTTATAAGGTCCCCAAAGGTCTATATGTATAATATCAAAAATATTGGATGAAATAGTTTGTTGTTGAAAAAATGATAATTTGTATTGTTTGGATAAAGGACAAATGTCACATTAATGTAAAAAGATTGGACCAACAGAAGGAATTACATCAATATGTTTGATAATAGAGTAAGGTGCATGTCCTAATCTATTATGCCAAAACTGAAAAATAGTTTGTTTTCTCTTATTTATATGTTCAGTAAACGTACAAGTTACTGTTGTGTATGCAAACTTGTCATCTTCTTATCTGGAATCACTAAATCAATTATGGCTTGTGAGAAATTGGTTTTGTCTTGAATGTAAAAGCTTCTCACAACTCATCCAATTGCTAAAACTTTCTCAATCAGTAGGTCCTGAAATAAACAAAAAGAAGGGTAAAAATGATTTTAATTCCAAAAATATTTGTAAGATTATGAACTGAAAGTAAATTGAACTTGAAGCTAGGTATATAAAGAGGAGAGGTAAGTTTAAGAAAAGAATTGATGGCTATGTGTCCTACATAATGAGCCAATTTGATTGATCCATCTAATAAAAACAATGGTGTACATTCTTTCGATATTTTTGGTTGAGCAAAGAGCTTAAGGTTTGATCTCATATGGTTTGAGGCTCCTGTATCAACTGTCCATGAACCTAGTTATACAGAATCAAGTGAATTAAAAGCAAAATTAAGCATAGAACTTGAAAAATCTGTTAGATGAGCGAAATTAACTTGATTACTATCTTCACCCATACTCATTCCTTTCATGTATTTCATAACTTCTTTTTGTATAACATTTGTAATTTCTGCAGACCATCTAAGTGATTTCTGAATAATCTCAAATTTATTAGCTCCCTCAAATGGCATTTCAACCAGGTTTGCCATCACTCTTAATTGTTCATTGCCTTTTTTATCCTTGTTTCCCTTAAACCATTATGGATATCCATATAATTTGAAGCAAGTTTCCTTCAAGTGACCCTTTGTTTTGTAGTAATCACAATAGCTAAATTTCTTTGCTTCTCTTCTCTTGTCATTCCACTGATTATGTTCTTTTCCTTCTTTTTTAAAAACATGTCCTCTGGCCATCAACATGTTATATTTAGAAACATCCTCCATGGCATGTATTTCCCTTTGTTTTTCAACCTGTAGAATCATTGAATAAGCTTTATTCACACTAAGAATAGGATCCATAAGAAGAATTTGATTTTGAATATGATCAAGTGAATTGTTTAAACCCATCAAGAACTTGATTAATTTATTCATCTGATTCAAATCAATTGTGGTTGTTAATGAACCACACGTACATTCTGGCATCGGGAGTAAACAACTCAACTTATCCCATAGTTTCTTTAATATGGTATAATATCTAGCAATGTGCATATTGCCTTGAACAATCGAACTTATTTCTCTCTGAATCTAGTAGATTACAGGAATCTCTATTGAAGTTCTTCCCACAATTCTTTTGCATTTTTTGTATAAATGAATGCATTAACTAACTCTTTGGAAATGGAGTTCAGAATCTATGACGTAACCATATAGTCTACTCGAATCCAGTGTTCATATTCAGGTGATGTTTTATTTGGAATACCACACGTTCCATTGATGAATCCCGATTTTACCTTAGCTCCTAAGGCAATTCTCATAGATCTCAACCATGACAAAAAATTGGATCCATTAAGAGGAGATGATATGAGAGCCATACTGGGATGATCTGATGACTGAAGCTGCAGAGGATCTTCAACGGATTGGCTACCGTAGTGTTGTCTCATATCATGAAGACGATGACTTTTCTCCATGACTAACAGAAAATATCAGTAGCAAAGTTCAGCAAGCAATAACCATTTTTGACGTGATACCATGTAGAGATTTATTTAAAGAAGCAAAATAAGAATTTGTTACCTCTTTATTTACGCACAAAGATCTGTTTATATATATAGAGTTATCAATTGAAGCTAATAACAAACCAATTGATATAACCGTTTACAGTTATAGTATTTCAGCTATAGAGAAAAATAGTTATGTTATTAACTTACATTGAAAATATCTACACTATTTCTACACTATGTATTTTACATAATATGCCTAGGATCCACATTTTAATGGGATAAACGTTTTTTTTTTAAGTTAACTTGACAGCCAAGATTCCTAGGATGAGTTTTGATGATCTTCTAGCTGATTGTGTTAAGTTATAATTCTATCTGTTGCAAACTTTTTTGGGCTGAATCACATGACTTGTGCAGATTTTTTAGCTACAATTTATTTGTAATTGTCATTGCTTATTGGAAGAGATAGCAACTATTTTTTTATTGGTCACGCAACATAAGCTGATGTGTGTGTGTTGCACTTTTCATTGGTTGTATTGTCGTTAATGGACGGTGCGCAACAACTGTGATTTTTTTTTCTCTCTGGGCTTTTGGGTGTTTTTGGTTGGATGATTTATGACTTTCTGCGGTTGGGTATTCTTCTACTATTTAACGATAATTGAGAGTGTTCTTGGGAAGTTTTGCAGCTGATTAATTTTTTGGTTTATGTATTCTTTCTGTGCTGTTGTTCTTGATCTATTGTGTCGCTTTTGGTGAACTGATTGGATGTTGATTATGTGCTGTTGATAGTAGAAATGATGTCCGAAAATTCCAGTAGTTGAATACGGCAGTACTCTTGTTGAACAACTATCTAAACTATCATTGAAGGAGTTGAATTAATTAAGGAAATTGTGTTTCTGATCTCAAGTGTATTCGTCTATATTCTTTATTATTTTAATCACTTGAGTTATCTATTTATTATCTTTATTGTTAAAAGTTGAGAAAATTTTTATCTTGAGGTTAATACGAGGCGGTTGTACTAGTTGGTGTGATTTACTTTTAAGGACAAAGAGGACAAGGAATAGTGTTAAGGGATGAGTAAGTCGGCTCTGTAATGCCTTGAGTAAAATTATTGTTGTATCACAAGTACAAGTAATTAAGCTAAGTGAGGGTTTCGCAGACATAGACAAAGTGTGCCAAACTGCGTCACCAAATCTCGGGTATTGATTTGTTTATTTCACGATTAATTTTTCTGTTTTCTTTTGTGATACAAACAATTATGGCGGAACTGAAATTTTTGCAAAACTAATATACCCCTTCGAAAAATATCAGTTTCTTTTACATTAAATCTCTTCTTTATCATCAAATATAAAAGCAATCATATTTTGACAAATTTTAGATATAAAATTGTAATATTTACTGTATATTAAACCTCTGCTTTATCATCCATCAAAAACCTTATAGAGATTTCACTGACCTTGATACATTCAATCACATAAACAATGCGAGCCACGTAATATACTGTAGTAAATCATCTGATGTACATTGTCTCCTTCTGAATTCAGTCACATAAACAATGCGAGCCACGTAATATACTGTAGTAAATCATCAGATGTACATTGTCTCCTTCTGAATTCTGACATGTTCTCGTCACTTTCTTCCCCTTTTTTTCATTTTTCGTCGTTTGCTGGTCGATTTAGTGAATGTGAATTAGAGAAAATTAAATCACGACGAGCTTAGCAGTAATTGGACCACCCTTTGCCAAGACACGTGGCTGGATTTCGTACGAAGTTTAATTAGGGAAGTATATACTTCATAATCTTAGATTTACATTCCTCAGTTCTTGTCAATAATAGTTTCATTAATCACGAAATTTCCAACTTTACTTCAGTTTTCTCTTTGTCGGGTTCTTTTTTTATACCACTTTTCGGGTACTTGAAGTACGAACAAGATGAAGGATTCCTAAAATGCATTCCATGATGTTTGGTGTCTGCCAAAAACAAATTTTGGTTAAGTAAACAGATAAATTGTATACAACAAAGTATGGAAAAATGAATAATTTTTAAAAGTTTTGTTGAGAAAAAGAAGGGTACAAACTACAAACTGTGATTTAAAAAGTCCAAAAATGGTCTAAAGAATGCTGGAAACTAACGTGAAAAGTGATAAGTAGATTAGCATAAACCCCACATTTTCTTTCAACCATTTTTTTCTGAAATAGAATTAAAAATAGCATAAATACCACATTTTTTATTTTTAGTTAGAATTTTCCCTTTTTCATCTATATAAAATTAATTAAGCGACCATGTTAATATTTTATAGAAAACTTTTAGGAGCTATTGTTTAAGTAATTATCGTGGTCAACATATTAAATATTAACTAAGTTATTATATATATATATATAATTTATGATATAGAAAAAATAATTCAATTAATATAATTCGTGATGACTAGAACAATCAATAAAACAATAATTATATAAACGGAACCTTTTTTTTGTCACAGAGTAAAGTTTAAATTTTATGCTGATAAGCTACTACTTCTAAAAGGAGTTTAATCATAGAACTTAACCATCCCGTCAAATAAGTCAAGACTTATTAAAAATTATGAGATGATGTGTTTTCAATGTAAAAAGTAAGTCGTTCAATAATAAAATTTTCCTCTTGATCAATTCATTAACAAAAAAGAATTAAATAAATATTTAATTAAACAAAACAGATTTTTTAATAAATTTATTTATTGTAAAACTAATTTTGTTATTTTAAATTGCTAAAACATATCTTGTAGCATTTATAAACTTTTAAAAAATCTACTTAATATTTATTAAATTATTTTAAAAGAAATTATCCTACGATTAGCTTTTTCCATATTTGCTGAAATCTCATGCACGATAATGGCAAGTGGTGGAAGACAAGCGTCGCAGATTCCACGGGTGGCCCCTTCTTCACAAATTTCTTCAGTGCAGACATAGTCATCTTGCTTTCCGTGGGATATGATTCTGAAAAATACTCCGTACTTTGCCTTTGGATCGACCACTTTAAGCTTTTTCCCTATTTCTTTTCTTAGAAACGTCTCTGTCTGTATTACCAAAATAATAATTTTAAGTACTTAAAAACCCTCCCTTTCACAAGAAATATAACGTATCAATGTGTGCACGATCACTTTCTTTTCTGTTTCGTTTTCTTATCCTTATCTTTTCAGCATATTTTTTGCACATAAAGCAAGCAAGCAATATGGTTGATGAATTCATCACGTGAAAGGGACGTAATGTTGGTGAGGACGCGTGGATGGGGATGGCAAAGAGAGCACTACAATATATATTCAACCGAGTTTTTTTTTAATATCCGTAAATTCGTAATTGATAATCTTTGAATATGTATCGACTAAATCATTAGAGTATATATAATAATTCAAAATTTATATAATCAATCACTTTTTTTAAAATTAAAAGGAATTGTAGGTTAACTTATCATGACTCAAACTTTTAATTTTCTAAATTGAAAAGTGACTGACACCCGATTTAGATTGTATACTTGTAAGATATATGTATCCATCGTGATCAATTCTTGATCTATAATACATAACTCCATTATAATTAAAATACTCAATAGGGGTTGAAATTCTCCTATGTAAAAAATGTTGGCTTAAGCATCTTATTGCTATTATTCAATATTGAAAGCATCCTTATAAAATTATGCTATAATTACTTGATTTGAAAATTTTTAACGAGATAAATGATAGATAGAATCCCATAATTTTTTTTTGTTTCTATAAAAATTAAATAAGTAATGATCATGAATCTTGGATGAATAACAAACTTAGCTAAAGACTAAATAATGAATTTATATAATTAAACAATCTTTTAAGGTTGGTCTGGTCATGAACAATCTTTGTAAAATCATTTATGGATCGATTTATTTTGCGTACCTGTATCCATGATTGTTTGTCGTTAGATGCTAATTTGCTTAAACGAACTTTATTTCCTCTCGTCTTCTTCCTTTAGCGACTTCTTCAATGGTTCAGAATATTCATGATTCAATAAGTTTTTTCAACTTATATAGCATCACCAACGGACATGTCCTTTGGTAAGTGGAAGAGAGAGGAAAAGGATCTTTGACTCATTTGAGACCCATTCTATAATACCCAATAACCATTATCTTGGGTGCTTTTCATTGGGCTCAAATTTATAAGTGAAATGGGACATAAAACAATCTAACAATCTCCCACTTGGCCTATGTTACGACTTGGGGATCCAACAATAAAACTTTAAGTGCACATATTATATTGAATCGATCAAATCATCCTTAATTGAATTAAGCGAATGGGATCATGACAGTCACAAGTTATATAACCTGATTTCTTCCAATCAACTCAACTCAACAAACTGTAAGTGGGTAATTCGGTAATTGTTATCTCACAAATAATAATTATTGTATACAACATAGTATGGATAACCAGTAAGTGAGCAAAAACATATGACTGTAATTGTATGTACAAGTGTCATAACAATTTGAGCAAGACAATAATATGTATATATACATGTCTGAATACTATACTAATAAGGATTTATCTATAAGGCCCATTCGTTCAACATGACCAATAAATGATTTGGGCGATAAGCCTTTCGTTAACGGATCTGCTATCATAAGATCAGTACCAATATGCTCAATTGACACTTTATGTTTTTACACTCCTTCTTTCACAGATAAATACTTCAAATCTATGTGTTTCGCACCCTTTGAATATTTGTCATTCTTAGAGAAGAATACTGCTGTGGAATTATCACAATAAATTTTTAACGGTCTGATAATACTGTCGACAAGACCAAGACCTAAGATAAAGTTACGCATCCACAATCCATGAACCGTGGCCTCAAAACACGCCACAAATTCAGCCTCCATAGTGGAAGTAGCAATAACGGACTGCTTTTCACTTTTTCACGAAACTGCTCCTCCAGCTAATAAGAACATGTAATCGAATTTAGATTTCCGTGAGTCTACACAATCGGCGTAATCTGAATCCGAGTAACCTATCACTTCAAGATGGGTTGATTTTCTATATGTGAGCATATAGTCCTTGGTGCCTTATAAGTATCTAAGGACTTTCTTTGTAGCTTTCCAGTGGTCCAGTCCAGGATTGCTTTGATATCGTCCTAGCATTCCAACAACAAAACTGATGTCTGGCCTAGTGCATATTTGAGCATACATTAATCTCCCAACTACTGACGCATAAGAAATAGACTCCATGTCCTTACATTCCCAAATGTTTCGTGGACATTGCATTAGACTAAATTTATCTCCTTTCTGAATTGGAACTATCCCTGCGGAGCATTTTTTCGTTTGAAATCTTTCTAATATTTTCTCGATATAACCTTTTTGAGACAATCC
>JAOQMP010000007.1:32068289-32082267 GCA_027563575.1 Erythroxylum pedicellare
ATGCAATAAACATTTAATTGGACAATTATCATACATGACAAATTTTAATTTAATTAGTTTGGTCACTTTGGTGACTAGCAAACTATTCTAAATGTCCATAATGTCATATATTACATTCAATATATACTAGGGAAATTTAATTCCAACTATTACATAATATAAAATATTCAAAGTACGAAACTAATATATCATATGGCACTAATTTCCAAAATTATCTCATGTATAAATCAATTATGAATTAAATAATCCTTTATGTTCCATTCTAAAATTATTTTTCTTTGGGGTTAAAGTCCATAATTATTTTACTAACCCAAAATGTTGTCCTTTAATGGCCAAAAGGCCCAAAATTAGTCCAGAAGTCGCTCATTGGGCCTTGAAACCCGCTCACGTGCCAACATCACAAGCAGGGAGCAGCGTCTAGCAAGTGCATTGTCGTCTGCCACATCACACACGCGCCAGATGCTGCACCATCGTCTTCCTTCGACGATGGTTTCGTTTCTGTTTCAGTTCCTTTTCTTTCTTAAAAAAAAAAACTATTCTAACTCTTCCTATGTTGCTTTGGTTTCTCTTTATACCAAAACCATTAAATGTTGGAAATGGAAGCATAACTTCAAAGTTCAAAACTTCATATCCAAAAAAAGCAACAATACAAACACGTGAGTGTCAATCCATTTCCAATTCTCCACAAATCATTCATGTGGGCCCAAATGGAAATAGAGGGTGGGAAGATCATTAATAAGTAAACCCTCTAAAGAATTTAATTTGATGTTACAATTCTGCTCGCAACCATAAACGCATATCTTTGAAGAAAAAGAATATAGTGTAAACTAATCTTTGTAGAAACAGTAACTTTATCGCAGAACCATACGCATATACAGAACCCATACTCTTTGTCAACACCGAAAGTTTGTTTCATTTTTATGTTCTTGTATCTTATCCTTCATCTTCGATGATTGTTGAAAATTTCATTACTTTTCAACAACCATAAACACATATCTCAACACAGTAACACAACGGTAAGTACATGCATGACATTATCAACACAACGTAACATAAACACAATCAATACTATAAAATCATTCAATACCGTGCTTCTTAAATAGAACAACAATCATGGTGTACGATAGAAAACAATAATGCAACACCCATGGCTTTAATACCAATTGTAAAATCATTTATGGATCGATTTATTTTGTATACCTGTATTCATGATTGTTTGTCGTTAGATGTTAATTTGCTTAAACGAATTTTATTTCCTCTTGTCTTCTTCCTTTAGCGACTTCTTCAATGGCTCAAAATATTCATGATTCAATAAGTTTTTTCAACTTATATAGCATCACCAACGGACATGTCCTTTAGTAAGTGGAAGGGAGAGGAAAAGGGTCTTTGACCCATTTGAGACCTATTTTATAATACTCAATAACTATTATCTTGAGTGCTTTTCATTATACTCAAATTTATAAGTAACATGGGACATAAAATAATCTAACAATCTTTACATGACAAAACTGCCTAACTCTGTGAAGTAATCACATCAAAGTGAAATCACTGCAGTTTCATATAAAAGAATCACTTACCAAATCTATATTGGGGGCATCCATAAATTATTGCAGAGACAATCACGTTGAAGCAAAGATATATTAAGGAAGCTTGAATAGCCCAACTAGAAGAACTCAGGACATTAAGTTCCAATCTTCCCTTTTTTAATGTGAATCAATCTTCTGCTAAACATGAAATAATTACGAAATTTAAGTGGTATTAAATCATATTGTAAAATTTTATTGGTTGTATAAACGCAGATCTTTTATTGTCTAACACAAAAAATTGATTAAAATATGCTTAAATTAAAAAAATCATTTGTGAAAATCAAATTAAAATTTTGATGAATTAAAATTTTGATAAAAACTAGAATATTAGATATTAATTAAAATAAATGTTAAAAATTTTAATAAATTTCATACCAACAAAAAAAGTAATTTATATACAACAAAATATTCATAATTTAATGCCCTTAAAATTTTGGATTGAAGATAGAACCACTTCATGAGCACAAAATAATTTGGAAATTTCATATGGACCAATGTTAATAGACATTTTGTATTGATTTTTGATATGTAATTTGTTAAACTCTTGTCCATTTAATGTTTAAATTGCACTAATTAAGAGTTATTTATTTTAATTTTAGGCACACATTAGATTTGGAACCTTTAAAAGCCTAAAGCAAGAAAAGTTCTAAGAGGAAACAAAGGCAAAAACGTTAACGTTTTGGCCAAGAGAAGAACAAGGAATGTGCATGAAAAAGGAGGGGTTCTAGCGTGAAATTGAGGTTAAAAAGGTGAATGAGAAGAGTGGGATGGTAACAAAAACCTAGGAGGACAGCTGGAGACATTTCAATACGGAGAAGAGAATAAGATGGGTGACGGTAGAAAAAGAGCACGAGTTTTGCGTGCGACCAGAAAACCCTTTCAAAAACATTGATTATATAGAGAGAAGAAAAGGTAGCTGGTGGCACATAAAGAAAGGAATGAAGCATGAGCTAATGGGATTCAATAGAGAAATAACAAAGCAGCTAGCGGCGTAGATAGAAGAACAAGCAGAGAGGTGTGTATGAGTAAGGTGGACCAACAATGCTTATTAGTCACATTAATGAATAAGGACGAAAGGAGAGTAGCGTCACAATGGAAACAAAAGCAAGAGAGGAATGAAGTGAATCGTGTGGGAATAGGAGTGGACCGCAACCATTTATTTGTCACATCAACCTTCATTAACTCACAGACGAAACCCTCCACCCATTCACAGCAACGCAAGCCTCCAACAACACAGTATTCTTCATTCACGCAAGCGTCGAAAGAAAACAGCGAACCAAACGTTGGCCAAAGCTTTCCAATCCCAATAGCAACGGTTTTGCTAGGATTGAAATTCTTTTTATTCCTTATTTGTCTTAATTTTTATGGATTTAACCGATGCAATTATATATTATGACTATGATTTGTGTTGTATTGATAAATATATGTGAGTAAGTTTTTTCGGTTAAGGTTAAGATTGATATTAGATTAAGACAATTTTTGTGGTATTGGTTTTTGCTTGATTGAATACATATTTAGTCCTAATTTAACTTGATCACCTAGATTAAGGCCTTAGATGATTGAATGTCATAACCAATAGGATTTAATTTGTCAGAAAATTAATCAAGCAACATACTTGAGACTAAAATATAAATCAACCTTAGGATCTTGTGTGAAGATACCTAAGATTAACGAATTTAATTTTAGGCTTCTTGTGTTGAATGCCTTTTATTCCAAATTATCTATGAACCAAGTATGTAACTCGGATTTAGAAGAGAAGGAAATTCCTATAAACATTAGGTTCGACTTGCTTAAGTGATGTAATTTCGAAATCAATCCACCGTTATAGGTTTTAGTGTCTAATCCAATTGAAATTCGATACATTAACCAATTTTTGTAATTTGATTAAATCTAGTCATTTTTAATTCATACTTTGCATCTTACATATTTCCTTGATTCGCTTATTTTATTTTATTTTCAAATCAATCAATTCTTCATTGTCTGAGTAATTTTGTATTGTTTAATTTAATTGTCTTGCGTGTTGAATTCAACTTGAACTTGTTGCGGTCTAAACAAAATAACATAAATTAAATTCTATCAAGACTAGCTAGAGGCAAGCGTACCCCGTCGACAAGTAATATAAAACGGTAAGAACTAAATATCGTACCTAAGGGATTCCAACATGCAAGACAATTAAATTAAATGAAGCAAAATTACTTAGACGATCAAAAATTGATTGGTTTGAAAATAAAATAAAATAAAATAAGTGAATCTAGGAAATATGTAAAATGCAAAGTATGAATTAAAAATGACTAGATTTAATCAAATGACAGAAATTGGTTAATGTATCGGATTTCAATTGGATTAGACACTAAAACATGTAACAGTGGATTGATTTAGGAATTACTTCACTTAAGCAAGATGAACCTAATGTTTATAGGAATTCCCTTCTCTTCCAAATCTAAGTTACCTACTTAGTTTATAGATAATTTAGAATAAAAGGAATTCAATACAAGAAGCCTAAAATTAAGTTTGTTAATCCTAGGTACCCTCACACAAGATTCAAAGGTTGGTCTACACTTTAGTCTCAAGTATATTGCTTGATTAATTTTTCAAAAAATAAATCCCACTGGTTATGACATTCAATCATCTAAGGCCTTAATCTAGGTGATCAAGCTAAATTAGTAGTAAATATGCATTCAATCAAGAAAAAACCAATATCACAAAATTGTCCTAATCCAATTTCAATCCTAACCTTAACCGAAAAAACTTACTCACACATATTCATCAATGCAACACAAATCATTGTCATAATATATAATTGCATTGGTTAAATCCACAAAAATTAAGACAAATAAGGAATAAAAATAATTTCAATCCCAGCAACCAATTGGTAAATGGACTTTCTTCGACCAATATAAAAGTATCCTTCTTTCAACTAAATTAAGCTAATCCAACTTTTCTATTTATTCATCCATTTTGATCATCTTGATTACCAACAAAGCTAATTTATATCAATCACAAGCACTAAGACTTTCTCCACTTTCAAATATCAAACAGTCTCCAAATCTTTTTTGCTAGTAGAAGATCATGCCTGCATACCCAACAACAACTAGAGGCTTTGTTATGGCCTCCTCTGAAGGCATTTCGATCCGATGTTTAGAGCTGCATCAACCAGTTTGTTCTTGAATTTGAAATGCAAATCAGGCTTCTCTTTAATAGAGATTTAACAATGTTTTTAGCTTCTATCCTCCATTGCAAAGCTAGATGGGGAGATAGACCACACTATGACCAAATGGTCTAGCAAGTCTATAGCATAATATTAGTTAAGATATAGGTCATGATATCTTATTATTTAATTTTAAGCATTATTTGATATTGGAATTAGTTGGACTTATATAGGACTCTTTCAAGATAAGGTTGATCATATTTAAAATCCTAATCAAGATAGATTTAATGTATATACTATTTTGAGATAATGGCTATCTAAGGAAGCATATTTTTGGAGATTTGGTTTGATTATTTGTAGCCTGTAGTATAGCTGGGATTTACGTATGTTGCAAGTTGAAGTGTTGTCCATTTTTGGGGAGCAAAAACGATAAGTTTTGTGTGACTTTACAACTGGTATTTTTTAGAGTTATTTTTGATGATGTTTAGTAGCTAATTATGTGGAGACATTATTCAATCTATTGCTAATTTCTCTGTCATGAATCATGTGACTTGGATGGAATCTTTTTAGCTGTATTTTTCTCCAGTCTTTGTCATTGATTGGGCTTTTCGGAAGCTGTGATTTTTTTCTCTTGGTTTTTGCATGATTTGGCTGGGTAATTTTTGAATGTGTGGAATCATTGTTCCTGTGTTTTTCTTTTGTTCTTGCATGACTTAAGTGGGCTGCATATTTGTTGACGGTCAACTGTGTTCTTTTCTGTTCTTGAACAACCATTTGGCAACTATTCTTTTTTTGGTGTTTGCGTGAGCTTTGTTGGGTTGATTGGTCATTGATTGTGTTAATTTTGATGGTTGCTGATAATGGAGGTGGTGTGCAAAAAATTCCAACAGTTGGTGTGGATTTTGTTGTTCAAATTTCTGCAACGTTTTAGTGAAGAAAGGTTTATTTAGTTTGAGATTTTTTCTGTTGTTGTGTGTTTGGTGTTTCGGTGTTAATATTGGAAGACTACTGCAACACTCTTCGTAAACAACTTTCGGATCTGTCATTGAAGGAGCTGAATTTATTAAGGAAGTTTTTTTCTTATCTCAAATGTGTTTGTTTATGTTCTTTATTATTTTAATCACTTGAGTTGTTTGCTTATTATTTTTATTGTTAAAAGTTGTTGAGAAAATCCTCTGTTGATATTAGCACGAATCGATCATATTATTGGGTGTGAATTACTTTTATGGGTTATGAGGACGAGGGATAGTGTCAAGAGTTTAGTAAGTCGACTCGATAAAGTCTTGTATAAAACTATTGTCATTAGTGAAAGTATTAAGCTAGGTAAGGACCCGCAGACGTAGACACAGTGTCCTGAACTGTGTTAACAAATTTCTGGTGTTTATTTGCAATTGTGCATTTAATTTTTCTATTTTTGTCTGTGCTAGAAACAATTATGGCCAAATTAGAAATTTTACGAAACTACATCCTTTCGAAATTTTAATATCTCTAGTATAGTCTCAGCTTGCAAGAATTCTGAAACTCAATCAACTCTACTCTTTCTTATCTGGACAATCTCATCTTTCTTAATCTCATGCTTTGAGCTTTGCGAAACATTTCTAGAAGAAATGAAGTACAATTAACAATATGTAATATAATAATTTTAATTCTAATTCAATTTTAAATTAATTATATGTCTAAAGATTCTAAGTTAAATTGATTTAACAATAACTCTAATTTAATCTTAAAAATCACATATTTAAAAATTTTAAATATAAATTAATTAATAGCAACTTCAATTTTAATTAGTTGTCATAAATCTAAATTAGAAGAACAATAACTTTAATTCAAATTTAAAATAATGATACGAGATTTGATTCTCACTTTTTATATAAAATAAGACTAAAAGTTTATAAGAAAATGTCCATTATTGATGATCCTAACATAAATAATAATCTCTGTCTTTGTTATTGATTCAATATTGTACTAAAAAATATTTATTTTAACATCTTTTGTAATGCTTTAAATTCAATAACAATTCAATTTAGACTTAAAGGATTAACTTAAAAATAAATAAATAAGAGTTAATTAACAATCTTTTACAAATTTATAAAAATGTTCATTTTTTATATAAGATTTGATATTTACCTCTCTCATATGATGGTCACAATCTCCCTTCAAAAGCTTTTAATGTCTTTGCTAAGACTATCCTATAATCCATCATTCCCCTTTCTTTTTTAATGCGAGTCTAGAGTAGAAGCATATCTTATTGGAATAATGGCAGCTTCTGTATTGCAGATTTATTGAATCTAGACTCTTCGATTTTGTAACTTCTCATTTATTCTTTCTGATACAAAATCAGCAATATTTTTCAGTTACAATTGCTTGATATTCTGCTTCAAATATTCTATTCTTGGCTTATATACACCAATTTTTCTTTCTTTGATATATATACCAAAATGCAGACCTCCTTTTTGTTTTTCTCCACATTCTAATTCCGTGGGCATCCGTGTGAATACTCCATTCTCTTGTCCACGAGTGCATGTGTGCAAGGGCTAGCTGTGGTAACCTTGGGGAGTAAAGTAGAAGCACAACCAAGGTCTTCGTGGTCAAACAACCGACATTTCATATTGCACTGAGGTCCCGCCAAAATTGCTTTCAAGACAATACGACACAACAAATTTCCATTTATCTACATCTTTATTTCTTACAATTTGAAAGCGATTTCTTATTGATTAATGGCTATCAGTACCACTTTAAATCTCACCAAGTCCCCCCCTGATATGTCTAAGCTCAAACCATTTGACAAAACTGATTATAAATAGTGGTCTTAAAGTCTGTTGATAATTTTTGAACAATTAAAGGTCAATTATGTGCTATAAAACTATCCTGCTGTTGTTATAGTCAATCCACTTGCTTTTACTGATGGTACCTCTTCCAGTACTCCTACAATGCTAGCCAAGGATACAACTAAAGATAAAGATGAAGGGTTAAAGAAGTACAAGAAAGACAACAAACTGGTTTGTGGGCATATGTTGAACCGTATATCTAATGTTTTGTTTGATCTGCTAAGCTCTGGTTTGCCTAACAATTTATGAGGAGAGGCTATACTTTTTGCATGCTATATTCCCAATAGAGTGTCCTATAAGAAGCTATATAAAGCTCCTTATGAGTTATGGAAAGGCTTTGCCCCTAACTTGAAATTTCTAAAAGTGTGGGATGCTTAACTAAGGTTGGTTTACCTGGCTTCAAAAGAACTAATATTGGGCCCAAGACTTTTGATGCTTTTTTTTTGTCATGCTCAAAATAATGCAACTTATAGATTCATGTCTTTAAGTGATAATTTTATTTCTGAATCAAGAGATGTTGAATATTTTAGCGTGTTTTTCCTTGCAAGAAAAATGAGTGTGATTTTGCCTTCTAATTATGAAATTGTGAATGATGAGCACGTTTATATGCATTTACCTACTTCTGATACCATGTATGATATTACTTTTGTTAATAATGAGCCTGTTGTTAAAATTCGGAGGAGTAAAATGTGTATAACTGAAACTAGTTTTGGATTTGATTTTATTAATGCTTTCCCAGTTGAGAATGAGGACTTTGATCTCATAACTGAGGACATTATGTCAGTATCCCTTTTAGATGATGACCCTAAGACCTATGAAGAAGCAGTAATGTCCATAAATGCTTCGTTTTAGAAAGAGGTCATAAATAGTGAATTAAAATCTTGTCAGGCTCACCGTATATAAAACCTTACTAACTTATGTAATGAATGTAAACCTATTAGTGGTTGGATGTTTAGAAGGAAACATAAACCTGATGGTGAAAGGTTTAAGGCAATGCTTGTGGAGAGGGGTTTTAACCAAAAAAAGGGATTAACTACTTTGATACCTATTCACTTGTGACTAAGATTACCACTGTTCATGCTCTAACAGCCCTAGTTACCATCCATGGTTTAGTTATGTGAAAATAATGTTTCTGAATAAGGATTTAAAGGAGGAAATGTACATGGAGTAACCTGAAGGCTTTGTGGTTCTTAGTCAAGAAAACAAGGTTTGTCGTCTTAGTAAGTCCTTGTATGGCCTTAATTAAGCTCCAAAATAGTGGTATGAGAAGTTTAATAGCACCCTAACTCAAAATGGTTTTATTGTTAGTGCTTCTGATTCTTGTGTTTATTCCAAAATTGTAGGATTAGAATGTGTGTTTATATGTCTTTATATGGATGACATATTGATCTTAGGTGTTACTACTGATGTAGTTAATGAGACTAAGAAATTTCTATCTTCTCAATTTGATGTGAAAGACTTAGGAGAGGTCAACGTGATTATTGGAATTAAAATTTCCAAAACTAAGAATGGCTTCTCTTTGTGTCAGTCTCATTACATTGAAAAGGTGTTGCATAAAATCAATCGTTTTTATGTTACACTTGTGAGAACTCCTTATGATTCTAGTGTTCATCTCATGAAAAACAAAGGTGATGATGTATTACGAAGTGATTATGTCAAGATTATTAGTAGTGTGATGTTTCTTATGAACTATACTAGACCTGATATTGCCTATACTGTTTCACATTTGATTCGGTATACTCATAACCCTAGTAGTGAACATTGGAATGCACTTCATCGTTTGCTTAAGTGTTTGAAAGGCACCATGAATTATTGTTTGCATTTTATCAAGTTTCCTGTTGTGGTTGAAGGATATTGTGATTTGGATGTCTGACAATGATGAATACAGATTAGCAGGATTTAATGCTATTGTGATTGTCTATAGGATTGGTCTGTGACTTAGCTAGTGTATTTTGGGTATATGCTGATATAATACGGTAGTTGTTGGTGTTTTATTGCTTGGCATTTAACTGGGCATTTGTGGTATTTGGTTTTGAGCTTGATCTTGTCACTTTCTATTCTGGCAGGATATGGGTTAAGTCCTGATTAGGGGCAATTACTGGCAGGGCAGTTAGATGCATGTCCTTTTGTTTTTGCGTGTTATGAGATTACCTTTAGTAGCTATTGCTTGTACATAACTTTTTATTCTTTATAAAGTTCTAATTTACCAAAAAAAATGATGAAGTTAATTCAACTAGTGGTTATATATTTACTTTGGGTGGAGGAGTTAATTCTTATAAATCTACAAAATAGACTCGTATAGCATGTTCCACCATAGAATATGAATTTATTGATCTTGAGTTGGCAAGTCAAGAAGTAGATTGATTCTGAAATCTCTTAGCAAATGTGCCCAACGTTGAATGCATTTTCTTATTAAAATGAGTGACATTTTTCCTTAATTTTTGATACAGTCATTAGGTTTTATTTATATTTTCCTTGCTAAATTGCTTACTTCACCTAAATCTGCATTTATAATGGTTCATGTTTAATTTGCAGGAAATACTTTTAACTTTAGTTGAAAAGAACCACAACAATAGTTCAAGTAAAAGATAGTTGTTGGTAGCTAGAAACTAAGTCCAAAACGACAAGCAAAAAGAAAAGAAACGCAAGCCAAAAAATGAAGAAAAGAAACGAGGGTTTTAAAAAGGCTGGAGGATTTTAATTAGGGTGGACTGTGCATTGGGTGGGAGACCACCACGCCTACACCACAAAAGAAAACAACAATGGAGGCACGGAAATCACCAAGAGGAAGCTCCATGCACCACTAAGAGCCACAGCACATGGAGTGGGAGCCCCAACACGCACATCAGCTGTAGGAATTAAATAAAAGAGACGCAGCAACCACCAAAACATCACGCTATAGGAGGACATCCAAGTGGAGAAGAAACGAGGCTCCACTGTAGAAAAGAAAAGAAGCAAGGAACGTAGCTGTTAATTGAATACACAGGGAGCAGAAAAGAAAAAAAGGAGCTAACTAAGAGACCCACGCAGGCTGGCGCTAGAAGGAGGGCCATGCCAAAGCAAAAGAAGGGGGACAGCTAGAAAGAATAAAGAGGAAGGACGCCCATGCAGACCAGCTCCTTACACACTACATAGGAGAATAAAAATAATAGAAGAGAAGAGATGGAGGAGGGGTGTGCATGAACTGAAAAGAACATCAGAGAAGAGCTGAAGGGGAGTGCGTGAACTGAAAAAAAGGGAGGAAAATAGAAGAGCTGAAGGTGGTGAGCGTGGACTGAGGGAGCAACGGTGATAAAAAATAAACAATGAATAGACCTAACAATGCACACACCATCAGGGGATGCTAGGTTTTAATTGAGTGAGGAATTAATTTTGGGGGAGTTGGCGTTAGAGGAGGCTAGCGGCAGAAAACAAGAAAGGAGGCAGACCACGCACACAATAAGGAGAGCTACAGTGGAAAAACGAAAACAACGCAGGAGGCTCCTTGGGGGAATATCACGCTATAGTGGAGGCTGGATATTGCTTCTGGGAAGGCTAACGCACTCCAGGAGGCATGTAACCAGGAGACGCACCAACAATGAGGGACGCAACCATAAATTCCAAAACTCACTTATTTTTATATCTATATTTATGTCTTTCTATGTTGTTTGTTGATCCTGATTTATGTGGTTTTCGTCTTATTATGTTTGAGTAGTTTCCTCAAAGCTTCAAGGTTGGGCTGAAGCTTTTAGCTAATTTTCGTGGATTAAATTTCGGTTGATTTATGATTGTGGATTTATAAGTTTGATTTTTCTGTTTTGATATTAATTTTGCTGGTATTGTGTTCGGCCAACCATTACTAAGCATTAGATATTAATTGAAGAATCGATAGGTGAAAATTAATAACGAAACTCCAAAATAGTGAACTTATAAATTTCAGATTTAGACATAGACTGAATTTATGAGAGAAAACCGGGTGAGCAAAGAACATAATGGGTTGTGTTTGATTGCTAGGCTACGATAGTTGACTATGATTATTGCATAACACTCCTTTGATACCTTGAAAAAGGATCTAAGAAACTCTAGACTCAACCGTCTATCAACCAAAAATTCGCCTAATAAATTGATCCAAGTAAAGTCCATAGAAAATGCTAAAAGTGAAACCATCCTTGAAGCTTACCACATTCCATTAGGATTAATCCCTGGAGATATTCGCATCTTTGTTTAAGCATCAGTTTTATTTATTTATTCATTTATGTTGATAGTTAAATTTTCTTTTAATTTAAATTCTCCATTTTTACACAATTGCTTAGTCCAATTAATTGAGTGATCTAAGCCTAGTACTTACACAATTACTCCCTGTGGGACAATATTATACTATACTACTTGGGTCCCGTGAACTTGCAGAACTACATCAAGTTTCTTGGCGCCGTTGTCGGGGAGTAATCTCTGGGTAATATTAGGCGACTGATTGTCTGGTTAAATTGGACATTTTTTATTTATTTTGTGTTAATAGATTTTGTTAAAATTGATTTTTGTTTTATTTTTTTCTCTTTACTATCTACTTCTTATTTTGCATTTTTTGCACCTTGCATTTGATCTTACTGTGTTTTTCTTAGTCTATGCGAAGGGCCGTCAGTGCTGAAGAGTTATTGTTTGATTCAAAAATCGAGAAGATGGCTAAGGCACTAAGGAAGGAAGAAAAAGCTAGAAAAGCACGGGCAAAAGCATCTAACGCACAGGCTGTGCAGGAACGCCAAATCGAACTTGAATTTACTACAACTTTTCCAACAGAGGAGACAGTTGATTCAAAAATGGCCGAACAGAATCAGAGAACTATGAGGGACCATGCAGTCCCAGATTTTGGGGAATTTTGCCCTATCATTACAAGGCCTCCTGTGCAAGCAAATAATTTTGAGTTAAAACCTGGCCTTGTATAGATGGTGCAACAGAATCAGTTCGGAGGGCACCCAACAGAAAACCCACATGTCCACCTGCAGCAATTTTTGGAGATTTGTGAAATGTCGAAGCAGAACGAGGTACCTGAGGATGCAATAAGGCTTCGATTGTTTCCTTTTTCTGTGAGAGATCGGGCTAAGGATTGGCTCCATTCATTACCACCTGGTTCGATAAATAATTGGCAAGAATTATCCAAGGCTTTTATGGCTCAGTATTTTCCACCTGGGAAGACAGCAAAGCTCAGAAGTGAGCTGACCTCATTTCAACCCAAAGAAGATGAGTCGTTGTATGAAGCATGGGAGAGGTATAAGGAGCTTCAACATAAATGTCCACATCACAGTGTCCCGAAGTGGATGATTGTGCAGATATTCTACAACGGAGTTTCTCCGGTTATGTGAAGTACAATAGATGTTGCGGCTGGAGGTGATCTAATGGACAAGAATGAAGATGAGACCTTTATGTTATTGGAGAAAATTGCCTACAACAACTATAAGTGGAATAATGATCAGAGAGAGATTAAGCAAGAGGGGAAGAAATCTTAAGGAGTCTTCGAATTGGATGCTTTTACCCTGTTGAATTCGAAATTTGAAGCTCTTTCAAGGAAAGTGGATAAGTTCGTTGCAGCTGCTGTGAGTAATGTGAATGCCTTACAGGATCAGGATTTTGGATCAAGTATGGGTATAGAATTTCAGGCCATTGGGCAAGAATTTGGGGCTAAATATATGAATTTTGTGGGAAATTATGGGTAGAGGAACCAAGATGGAGTTTTCTCAAAAACTTATAACCCTGAATGACGAAACCACCCAAATTTTTCCTGGACTCAACAACCCAAAACACCCCAAAGTTTCCCTAACCAAACCCATTACTCACAAAATCAACCACATTACCAACAAACCCAGCAACAACAAAACCGTGCCTCTCCGGGTTTTTCAAACTTGAGACAACAAGCCCAACCACCTGAACCTAAGTCCAACCTTGAATCAATGATAGAAACCTTTATGCAGAAGCAAGGAGACTTGATCCAGCAACTTACTACTCGAATGGACCAATTGGCGGTCCATAATAAGATGTTTGAAACTCAGATTGCACAGCACGCCGCATCACTAAGATTTGACAAAGTTAAGCTACCAGCACAACCAGAGGCTCCTAAGGAAACCAAGGCAGTGGTACTAAGGAGTGAAAAGGTTTTTGAACCTATGGTACAGAAGAATAAGGTTGAAAAAGAATCTGAAGGAACAGACCAGGATACACAACCTATGCAATCCAATGCACAGCCTGTGAAACAATCACCTGAGCCTGAAAATTACATACCATCACCACCATACAAGCCACCAATCCCATTCCCTCAGATATTTCATAGAGCTAAGCTAGACCAATAGTTTGGAAAATTTGTTGACATTATGAAGAAGCTCTATGTTAACATCCCCTTCACGGAAGCCCTTACCCAAATGCCTACTTATGCCAAGTTCTTAAAGGAG
>JAOQMP010000007.1:32087817-32102012 GCA_027563575.1 Erythroxylum pedicellare
AAATTTCCAATTCATAATATTTAATTTCTTATATTTTTACACTTTTGTCATTCCCACCAATATTGTATTAGCATAGATTTGCTGTCGTATAATTTATATTATTCTAAAGCTAAATTACGCCAAACAATTTAAAATTTTAAAAAATATATAAATTAAAACTAACAATATTATAAATTGATTAATAATTTTTTCATAATTTTATAAAAAATTTAACCTTTTTCTTCTTTTTTGGTGTATGAAATTTGAAACTTATATCCTACCTGAAATGCCACATAACTCATGTCCTACGATTTTCGAAACCTTTCCCTTGACCATTTTATAGAAACAAACATTCCATGCATATCTAAATTTGAAAGTTGGCTGCTAAGGAGATAAATCAGCAGCAGCGAACTAATTTTCTGGAGATAATGGAGACTTAATCACTCAGCATTAGCTCAAAGTGAAAGCTGATTATTAATGGACCCCATTGAATAACTTAATCGAGGTTTTATACAAAAATAGTGAGTGGCTAAAACTTCCCATTATGCTTACTCAGCTTCTGTTGTCGCCTTCTCCATTTATAATACATTCATCAGGCACTATCAATTAGGTCCTCCTTTTCCATACAAGACGTCACTCAAAATTGGCACCAAGTTGAGAATGACTTTAACTCCATAAACATCGGGAGTGACGTGTTAAAAATGCTAAAGTTTCGTACATAATCTTAGGAAACAGTGCATTATATGTGATTAAGACATCAAAAAGGAAATTATATACTGTACTCGTTCTGTATTAGACTTCAAGATTTTCACTTCGGTTCTTTAAATTGAGCACACTACTTGATCATAGGGGATCGAATTCCTCAGTTCTTGTCAACAATATTTTCCTTAACCGCGATTTGCCACTCCGCGTTAGTCTTCTCTCCTTTCTTTTCTATATCCCATTTGTTGGGTTCTTCTTTGATACCCCTTTTCCTGTACTTGAAGTACAGTGCAAGTTGAAGGAATCCTAATATGGAACCGATGATACTTGGTGTCTGCAAAAAAGAATTTAGGTTAAGAAAACTGATAAATCATTAAATTGTATATATATTAAAAAATTCATTTTTTTGTAATTTTGTTGAGAGAAAAGAAAAGGAAGGATACAAACCCCAATGAAAAAGTCAAAGTTCATTAGTCCGAAAATGGTCCAAAGAATGGATGAAATTAATGTGAAAAATGATAAGTAGAATGGCATATATTCCACGCTTTTTGTTTCGATCACTGTTTTCTGAAAAAAAAAAAACAAAGTTATCACAAAGTTAGAAGAAAGCATATCACCAAACATTCAGCTAAAATATCGGTATTCTCTAATTTCATTCGAGTATAACAACATTGATGCATTTAATCATATGATCTATTGTCAACTTCAGTAATTTTTAACTTTTTTCTTTTTTAATTAAAAAAATCTGCAATAATCATCTTACTATTTTAAAACCTCGAGTAATCATTTTAATATTTTATTTAGTACAAAATATCAAAATATTTTTAGATAAAGCTATTAGAGTAATTTATAACTTTTATCTTAAAAATTTGTAATGCCCTAATCAACTTGCATGCAATTATTAACTAAAATACAAATTACTTGGAATGAAATAAAAATATTCTCTCATGTTTATTTGGAATACTACATCTTTCAATGTATATGATATAAATATAATATAATATGAATTTTATAAAGCACATAGAAATTTAATTTTTCTAATGAGAATTTAGTGATTCATATAGGGAAAAAAAGATAACCCTCTATTTGATTTAAGCTTTCGACGGATTTGTGATCTATCAAAGCTTTCCCGATAATGGAAAAGTGGGTTTGGTCCACTTGAGGCTCTTCAACGTAAACTTAGCAAGTGGACACTATCATGAATCTTAGAAGACTAAATAGAATACGTTGAGCTTTAGTTTGTTAAAGTTACTTGATCTTTGATGAAAGCTAAGGAAGCAGAGATTTACTAAATCGGACTGGAAAACGCGAGTTTCATGGGAATATCAGTTACTCACCATCGCCACTAACGGAGAGCCATACATTACTGAAGCCGCCGCCACTCCGATGCACCCAACGAAAAGCTTGCGTTGGTGGTGATCATGGCATGCAAATATGGAGAATAGGACAACCAAAACGAAGGACAGGATCATAAGTATGCTTAATGCTGCAACTTTCACCTGCGTGTACGAGGACAAGTAATTAGCTACAAGAAGCTAATTAAGTCCAGATTTATGGATTTTAAGGAGGTTAGCTAGCTTGCCTTCTCTCTTACTGGAGCAAAACATATATATATGATGATGAAGGATGACTCGAGAAGTGACCCTAGACAATCGATTGTGACCACAGGCAAGTTTTCCCATCCGTGGCTCACCACAGGAGTTCCATAAAACCCGTAAATAAGGCAGGCTAACACTGAAAAGATGTATGGAATACAAGAAAACTCCTCTGTGTTCTTCTTTCTTATGACCCTCGTGAATGTTATTCTGCAAGCAACAAGTGACAAGTAAAAAAATGATCATTAGAATGTGTCATAATAATATCAGGATTCTGAACATTACATTGGTGCAGCGTAGAGGGCCAAAGTAGCTACATTCCCTGAAACAGTTCAGAGTTGATATGTGTTAAGTTAGGTTAAACAAATCGAACAAGGAAAAAAAAACAAAAAAGGAGGCAAAATAAGGAAGTACCCATGACTCCTACTGCAAAGCGAAGAAATCCCATTTTATGTGTAACTCTTGAGGACTAAGATTCTCTCTGAAGTCAAGCAAATGGTTCGGCAACTTCAGGAGAGGAGTGTTTAAGCTAACAGAAACGATGGTGTGTGTTATGGAATATTGATGTGCACTCGTCGGGGATTTATAGACATTGGTGGGATTGGTGAGAAAGAAGCATATTTCAGTGGAATGCTTTGTAAGCCTGTGGATGCGATTTACTCACTCGAATACGAGTGTTTTTTAGTTCTATATGTACACCAGAGAAAGTGTCAAAGTGGAGGAGGAGGCCACCTACACCAATAGACCTTCACTATATAATCACTTTATCCTAAACTGCAAATTTGTCCTGATATGTTCAATCATATGAGAGTCCCTAACATTTATACGTTCAATCATATAAAAGAAAAAAAATATATGTGAGCTGCATTTCATATTTGTTAGTACTGAGATTTTCCATTTGGAGATGCTCTATTCACATTTTTGTCTTTTACCCGTCAGTAGTTTTCCCTGGTTACTACAATTCTAATTATTTCTTACGATTGAAAACTTTAAGCTGTATAATCCATTCAACTGTAAAAATTTTAAATTTTTTAATTTTTTAGTTCAATTTTTAACTTTTTATTTTAATTTACTTTAACAACTCTTATTATTAAAATATTATTAGTTTATTAATTGACCATTAATTTTAGTAAATTAATAAATTAAAATTAATAAATTAATTTTTATTTAATAATTTTTTATAATTGAATTTCAAATTATTCGAGAAGTAAGAATAATTTCTTTCAATCATATTTTAAAATTTTTAATTTTAATTAATATTTAGTCGATGATTTAATATCAATTAAACCTTTTAAATCTGATTTTTAAAAAGATTTGAAATAGTCATTAGTTATAAAGACTCTATGACGTACAAATAAATATAATTATATGTAAATGGATATTCCATAATTACTCACATAATAATTTTTATTAAAATAACTTCACATACATTTAATCTTATTTTCTTAAAAAAGTTTGTAATATCATGAAAAAGTTAAAATAATAAGATATTTTAAAATATATAAAAGTTAGGTGGTATAGATTACTTTTTTTTTTAATTTCCAACGAGATTTAGTGAATGTAAAGTATACTTCCAAACTTGAGAATTTCCATGAAGTCACTCGTTCCTGTTTTCTAGGCAAAGTAGCTCAAATGTTTGCATGTTCCGATTAATTACCTCATGTCAAAGCTGGAAATCAGATTAACAAAAAGGGAAAAAAGAAAAGGAGAAAAAGGGTTGTTCCGCACAACCCTTTCAGAGATTTTGCAAGTGGAAGATGCATAGGAGAGATTCCACATTCCGCCGACGCATGCTCCACGTTTCTTAAGTGTAAGCTTAGTCATCTCTTCTTAGTGGGATAGTCTCAGTTTGACTGAGTTTTAGTCGGAAAATAAAATATTCCGTACTGTGCCTTTTGTTAACTTAAAACCTTTATTCTATATACACCTGCTTTTAAGTTATCTTGAAGACGACACTAATAATGACTAGATCACGTGAAATTTTATATATAATACAGAAATTATAATTCAATTACTTAAAAAATTTGTAAAAATAAAGCTAATGTATTAGTTTGTAGAGTATAATATAATGGATTTTGGTTTAATTAAAGAAAATCGGAATAAATCAAACCCAATTTTTATTAATCTAAAAAGCCATCAAAATTAATTAATGATTAAAAAATCAAGCTAATTTGACTAATTCCTAAAAATATTGAATCATGCACCGTTATAGTTTAGTTTATCTTAATAACTCTTATTTAATTATATCTCAAGTTCTTTGATAGATAATAATAGTCTCCTTTAATATTATTTTAACACTTTTAATTTTATTTAATCTTTATTGTATATCAATTTTATGATGATTTAATTTTGTTAAACTTTTAAACTTTAAATCTCTTATTTTACTGCTCTAATTTTCAATATAGTTATTAAAACAATGAAATTATTGAAACAAAAGACTAGGAATCACCGTTTTAAGTTGCATAAATATTATAAATCTTTTCCTTCTGATACGGAGGCACAGAGACATGTTCCCGAAAATTGGAATAATTTGTGTGACTATTGGGTTTGCCCGAAAGTTCTAGTTTGTTTTCTTTTCTTTTTTAGAAAATGAATATGGTGTTATCTATTTATAAAAATACTACAACATTACAATAAGTTCACGACTAACGTTGTACAAACTAATATATTACAAAGAGACTTAGCAATTGATCATTGTAAGAAAATCTACTAATCAAATTCCATCTATGTTTCATATCTGGGGATAGATGGAGTCGTAGATTTTTGGCAATTAAGGCGACTCTAATTCAGTTAATGATCTTATCGGTAAGCTGATATTTATCCTCGTCAAGGTGTTATCTATATATAAAAATACTACAACATTACAATAAGATGGAAGTGATAAATCTACGAGAGTTTCATTCCTTACAAAGGGAGTAGATGGAAGTGATAAAGCAACCTTATAAAGAACCGTATTAGACATACCCTTTTTAGAGTAGCAGATTGCCCAAGCCAATGACTACTCCTAAGTATAAGGATACCCGTTACTTGGAATCACGTGCAAAATTCTACTCCATATAGCTTTTGAGTATCTACAAAGAAAAAGAGATGATCTCTATCATCGACTTCCATTTTACATAAAACGCAGGTTGTATCCATAGTGTCGTGCCATTGACTCTTAGTACTGAGTATGTTCTTAATCACAAGCCAAGAGATAAAAGAGGCTTTGGGTAGAATGACATTTTGCATAAAAGAGAAGACCAAGGTACTTCAAACAATCCCCTTGCAAAATCTGATGGTAAGATTTATTAGAGAACTTATCACTCGGATCTGCAACCAAATGATAAAGTCGTTCATCTGCTTATTATCTATATGAGGGAAATGTTGAGACAAAGTATCGAAGCCCCGAAAATTCGCTCTCCATTGACCGTTGAAGATGAAAGATGAAATCTTAATATTAAGAGGAATTCTGTTTCTCAAGTGCTGAGCAAGAAGGTTGAGAATAAGTGGACTCATGTCCATCCAATTGTCATACCAAAGCCAAGTTCTTTTTCCATTACCAATCTTGTGCTTAATACAGAGATAAACAAAGTCTCTTAGCTTCATCATCTAGATAATAATCCAAAAAAACTCCCTAATATAAGGAGTATTCCAAAAATTCACATTTTTGAGGTGGTACTCATGCATTCACTTGACCTAAAGACCATTATGATCAATGTATAGGCGCTAGAGCCATTTAGACATTAGAGCCTTTTGCATGGTTGAGATAGAAATGATCCCAAGACCCCCAAGTTTCTTCGAAATTGTCACCTGGCTCCATTTTATTTTAGCATTCTTCGATTGTTCAGTTCCACTTAACTATAGAAATGCTTTTGTGATTCTGTTAACCTCTTTGAGGACTTTCTTTGGCAATGTAATATGAGCCGACCAATATAAATGTAAGCTGCTCAGTATATACATGATAAGAGTTAGCTTGGCAGTATAGGAGAGGAACCTATTTTTCCAAGCATTTACTCTTGCCTTAATTCTCTCGATAAGTGTAAAGCAATCCTAATACTTTAGTTTAGAAGATGTGATTGGGAACCCCAAGTAGTAGAAGGGGGAAGATTGCAAGTTTAGCCCCACTATGCTTTTCACATTAGTAGTGTTCCTCATATCAGCTAAGAGGTGGAGACTACTCTTGTCAGAGTTAAGCTTTCAACCTAACCATCCAACAAAAAGATCCAAAACATGCTTCATCATAGTGATAAAATGAGAATCAGCACTACAAAGGATGAAAAGGTCATCAGCATACAATAGGTGAGTAAGATTGAGTGCCCTACATTTATAGTGGAATTGGAAACTCTAGTTGTAAGATATCAATTTACTAGTCATTCTAGAGAATCTTTCCATCACAAGAGTGAATAAGTAAGGGGATAAAGGATCTCCTTGTCAAATCCCTTTAGCAATCTGAATAGGCTTGGAAGGAACCCCATTAACTAGGATACTCAAGGATGGAGATTGGATGCATGACATTATCCAGCCATTAAACCGAGAAGGCAGTCGTAAAGCCTCAAGATATAAACGGATGAATGTCCAGCTAACAATGTTAAAAGCCTTGAAAAACTCAATCTTAATTAGGCAATTGTTGAGAATCTTGCATGAGTTGTAGTCTTTTAACAATTCCTAAAGTAATAGGATATTATCCCCAGTATTACGATCAGGTATGAAAGCACCCTGAGCTAAATTGATAACACTTGAGACGTTTTGCAAGTATTTTAGAAATCATTTTGTAGATGATGTTGCAACAAGAGATGGGTATAAAATCATTCATACTATGACGTTTGTGTTTTTTAGGCACCAAGCAAATATAAGTATGATTCATTTCCTTAAGAATTTTAGAGGAAGCAAAGAACTCCATCACTACCTTCATGAGAAGCTTACTTGTGATGTCCCAAGTGTGTTGAAAGAAAAGTGCTATGAAACCATCTGGCTTAAGAGATTTGGAAGGATGTATATAAAAACCATCTTGACATCTAATTTCGTGATTGGGGGAAACCAGCCTATCTTTGATGGTTTGCTCAACCAAACAATCAAACAGGTTAAGAACATTAGTACTAGGGTCAGTGGATGTATATGAACCCATCAGGTTTTGGAAGTGATTGATAGCCATCTCTTGTAAATGTTTCTAGTACGAAAATTCTCTACCTTCACTATCTTGAAGTATGCTTATTTGATTGACATTCCTTCATGTTAGTATAGATGAATGAAAGAATTTGATGTTGCCATCACCATCTTTCAACTAGTTTAGACATGGTTTATGTTTGAGAATAGAGTTCTCAATGATGAGAGCTTATTGGTATTCTTGTAGCTGTGACTACTCAACCACTCTAAGTGCAAAGTTATGAGGAGATTCATAGCAATCTTTTTGGGCCTTGTATGAGATTATCCTTGACAGATAAGAGCGGCTGGTTTTCAGTGGTCATGAACTCTTTAAGAGCATATTGCACCAGCTTGAGTTTTTTTTTCATAAATTGAAATGTCTGATATTCATCGATTTCAATATTCCAGTATTTATCAAT
The DNA here is from genome assembly GCA_027563575.1 of Erythroxylum pedicellare. Taxonomy (NCBI): domain Eukaryota; kingdom Viridiplantae; phylum Streptophyta; class Magnoliopsida; order Malpighiales; family Erythroxylaceae; genus Erythroxylum; species Erythroxylum pedicellare. The sequence continues at coordinate 32,095,634 of JAOQMP010000007.1, forward strand.
CAATTCCATAAAGCCTTGCCTATGGATTAAGCCTATGGATTAAGCCATTGAAAAAACGAAATGGTGAACCTATTATTCTGTTATCCACTAATCGTTGAATAAACATGTAAGAATGATTAGACAATAAATTTTAACCAAAATGAACAAAGGAGTTAGGGAAGTGTTACAATCAAGAAGAATTGACAAGTGATCGATCTAATTCTTATGAATGAGAAGGATACCCTACTGGTTGTTGGTCCAAGTAAGGAGTCTTCTTGTATAATTAAGATCCACCAAGTCCATCCTTGTTAAGAAGTTAGACAACTCCTTTGTCAAACCCATCTTAAATTGTCCAACTCCGTCCATTTCAGAAAAACACAAAGAGCAGTTGAAATCACCCACAACAAGCCAGGGAGTAGACATATTGCTCTGAATAATTTCTAACTTTCTCCAGAGTATATTCCTTTGGAAACCAAAATTAGAAGCATATATAAGAGAAAGCTCAAAAACCACTGTTGTACCTGATAGCTGACACTTTAAATGAATCAACTCTTCTAAATTTTGGATGGCTTAAACTCCTATCATATCCGAGTTGTATAGGAAAATAATTCTATCATTATAATGTGAGTTATGATTGGAAATAAGCTCCCAGTTAGCACCCAAAAACATTGAAACAACAAGGGATTGGGGGTCTTTTATTTTGGTTTCAAGAAGTCCTAATAAACAAGGCTTCATCTCCCTTACCGTCTCCCTCACTGGTGTTGTTTTCTTTGCTTTTGCAATTGCTTCCATTAATCTTGTTAGATGATTTAACGGCTACTTAATCTTTTTTTCTTTATTTAGGAAAATTTTGAAAAGGCAAAATTAAAACACCTACAATCAAGAGTCCAAATCATTTGTAGTTGTTCAAAATAAATATGTAAGATCTTTGTTTGCAAGTTATAATTATATCAATGAAAACTATATTATTTATTGTGCCTTATAATTTTCTTTCAAAAAACAGAATAAGAAGGAACTATATGGACAAGAGTATGATAGGATTACACTATACAAAGTCACTCACTATGAAGAAGGTAAAGGGAAGCAAAAAATAACTACATAAATTTAAAATTTTGTTTAATATTTTAATTTTCATTTATTAATTTAATAGTAAGTAATAATATTTGGATTGAATATTGATTTTGTTTTTTTAATTTTAGAATAAGATGTAAAAGTTGTTAGAAAAATCTGTGTATGAGGGTAATAAGGTCAATGTAGAAGACATTTGTAATAGTCTACTTGGTACAGGTTCTGACTATGTCAAAGGTCTTGAGTATGACCCTAAGTTAAATGTTTTAACCTCATCAAATAAAACATTCATTCAACAATTTTAAAAGGAAAACAAGACACCTAAAGGCTAAATTACAAGAAACTCGAGCAAAATTACCTAAATATGATAAGTTATTCAAAAGATTACTTAGCCCAAATTATGAAAATAAAAAGGAAAGCAAATATTATTAATCAAATATCTTATACTTTTTTCATTCAATTCCTATTTCTATTATAATTTAAATTTAATACGATTTTCTCATATTACATAATTGATGAAGATGCAACTACAGAGTAATTAAGTCGTGAACGGTGAAGTTATATGATGTTTGCTTTAATCATAATATTTTGAGTATATTTTAACTAAGCCTTTTGAATTATTATAGATTTATCGACATGGACAATATTAGCTAGTCATTCCAGTTATGCCATAATTTTTTTTGTAATTTCAGCATTTATATTTTGTAAACTGCGCTCTTTATCTATTATTTTATGTTAGAATTGTTAATGTTGTATTTAAATCTTGTATACAAACAATATTATTATTTTAGGTATGATTTAATGATATTTTACTTTTTATATACAATGCTTAAAATTTTCAATTATTTTTGTACAATTTATTTTTAAAATAAATTTACAATAACAAATATATTGATACATTATATACAATAATATGGATTAAAAATGTAATAAATAATTTATTTCAAAATTGTATAACATTTCGTTAAAACATAGTTGAAAATATTTGGCTATATTTTTTGAAACATAGCTGAAAAGTTTTCGTTACGTTTCAAAAAACGTAGTTAAAACTTTTGGCTACGATTATGAAAACATAGAAAAAAGCATAGTAAAAAACTTTTAGCTATGATTTTAAAAATGTAGCTAATAGTAGTTAGCTAAGAAAATAAAGTGTAGTCAAAATTAGTTTTTGACCATGTAGTATGATTTTTTTCGTATCTAAATGTCAACTTTATTGTTGTGAGATGAAATTCTTAATGTTGATTCAGGCATCTTATCGATTACACCCTTAAAGTGTTAATTATTAATTATTTGATTTAAAAAATTAAATAGAAGTCACCAACATAATCGCTCAAAAGATGCCACCAACTTTTAAGCTAAAAGATTAAAAAAAATTATATGTGAGGATTAGAGTTTATAATTATAGAGAACCTTTGTTTTTAGTATTAATGTGTGGTGCGTCCAATTTTCTTGGTCTTTGTTGTGGAAGATTTTTTTTTTGAGCACTAATTCATATTTTATCTCTTCAATTATGTATCTTTCTATTCCACTGCCTAAAGTGCATCGAGCCCCATCACCAATTCATTCATTAACGAGACCCCTTTTTGTGGATAGGAAAAGAAAGGTAAATAATATTAAACAATAATGACGATAATAAAATAAAATAATAATTAAAATATCTAAATTTTACAACCTCCACCTCCACCTCCACCTCCACTCCTGTAATCGATTATACATTATTTAGTCAGGTTTTGAGAGGTGAATAATTCAATGCATATTAATATCGTTAGTAGATTCGTTAACCACAGATTGCAACTCTAAATTGTTTTCCTCTTCTTCATTCTCTTCAATGTCCCACTCTTTAGGTTCTTCCATGACCCTCTCTTCCTGTTACTTGGAAGTACAACAGATGTTGAAGGATTGCTAGTGGCATCCCACAAAAATAGGTGACTGCAAAGAGAAGAATTCAATTTAGACAAGCATCAAAATCATAAAAATGGCTAAAATGATTAGTGATTGAAAAAATTGTTACTATTATTTAGTGATTATAAATTGTAAAAGATAATATTTTAATAAAATACCATCAAAATGAATATATTGGATCTCTTTTTTTTAACGAAAGTGAAAAAATAAAGAAGAGAAACATGGGTATAAACCACAATCAAGAGATCATGGCTCAATAGTCCACAGAGAACTTGCAAGGAATAAGAAGAATGATAGGTAAAAAGGCATGAATTCCACGCTTTTTGTTTCGTCTGCAAGAGAAGTAGGAAAAAAGAAAGTTGACGGAAAGCCAAGATAAAGTGACAATTATGAGATGCAAATATTCATTCAGAATATATGTTTACAAGCTTCATACTTCTTTTGACATTTGATTATAGACATGAGTAAATTGATTGGATTATAGCATTTTGTTCTGATTCTGAGTAAGCTCCAAATTCTTGGGTAGGTTATGCTTTGGTAAGTAGTAGGCTTCAAGGCTTGAAAAAGGAATATATGTAGATTGGCAGTTGTATGAAATGTTGGAGAACATTAGGACGAGGCTTTTGGGCTATGTGATACTTTGGGCTGGGAATAGCTGTCTTTGTCTTGTCTATGGCTATGGATAACCAGCAATCTCAATTAGGATTAGCAACGGGCTCGAGTCTTAGCCCAAAAATTTTTTAAAGTCTAATATGATCGTGATTGAATATTTTAGTTAAAATTAGCTTGATATGTTAATTTTAAGGAGAATTAAATTGGATCCGACTAATTTGTTATGATTATTTAAGTACAGAAAATTTTATTCTTGTTAACTTTGAAATAAGAAAGCTAAGCGTATGCTATTCAATCTACCTTAAAGATAAATTAATGTGAACAAACTAATTAGTTATAAGATTGTAAGCAGGAGTACACAAGCCAGCATGTACAGAAAGTTTAATTAGGATTAATATTGAGTTCGATTCTTAGCTTAAAAAAATTGCTAAACTTAAATATTTAAGTTTAATTAAACTTATTTAAGTTTAATTAAACTTAATCTGATTTGTAAATTTTGAGCTGAATTAGATTAGATCTAACTAATTTTTTTATGATTGATTAAGCTTGAAAACTTTTATTCTTGTTGACTTTGGGATGAGACAGGCCGAGCTCAAGCTAATTTACCATCCTTAATCTGAATTAGTTTGATCAAACTAATTAGTTATAAGTTTGAGAAGTAATATCGTTAGGTTCTCACAGTGATGAATGCATGAGGGAATGGTTAGGACTGTTGGATGAACATCAGAAACTAAGTTATGAGCTGCCTTGGAAAGCCAAGGTAGTTCCTTAACAATGGGAAATAATTCCAAGCAAACCTCTAGGATTGAATCACTTACCACAGGTAGAAAAACATTGAAAACATCCCACAAATAGCTTACGACACGGGTGATCATGGAATGCAAATGTTGAAATTGAACAACAATATAACAGGTACTGCCATATCAGCAACCTTCACCTGCGTGGTCAAAGCACTTCCACGAATGTGGGAACTAATACGGACAACCAATGTTGTGTGTGATTTGTCATGTGTAACCAATCAATGTAGTGATCATACATAAATTAAGGAACTTAACTTTCCTTTTCCTTAAGCAAACCAAGTATATATGAGGATAACTCGAGAAATATTCCTAATCCACTAATTGTGATTAGTGGCAAATTTTCCCATTTGTCGCTCACAACCGGCATTCCATACCAAGTCTAGAAGACAATTCATTAGTGTGATTATGTAAGGAATGTAAAACATTTATGAATCGATTGAGTTTTGCGTACCTGTACAATTGTTTTTGTTTTCGTAAGATATTGATTTATTCCCTTTTCCGCTTCCTTTCTTTAACATGTTTCTTTAATGGTTCAGAATAAGTGAGATTTTTATATATAAGTTTTTGTTTCTAAAATGTTGGTTCACCAACCATCATGATGGTTCATTGTTGGAAGAGAAATGGAAAGAATTTTTGACACATTTGAGATCCATTCTGTAATACCCAATAACCATTATCTTGGGTGCTTTTCATGAGACTTAAATTTATAAGTCATATGGGACATTAAATAATCTAACAATCTCCCACTTGGCCCATGTTACTACTTGGTGATCCAATAATAAAAGCTTTAAGTGCACACAATACATTGAATCGATCAAGTCATCCTTAATTGAATTACGCTGATGGGATCATGAAGGTCATAAGTTATATGACCTAATTCCTTCCATGTATCACAAAATCAACTCAACTCAAAAAACTTTAAGTGGATTATTCGGTAATTACTATCTCACAAATAATAATTATTGTATACAACATAATATGGATAACTAGTAAATGAGCAAAAACATATGACCGTAATTGAATTCACAAGTTTCATAACAATTCAAGCAAGACAATGATATGTATATATACATGTCAGAAGATTATGCTAACAAGGACTTATCTATAAGGCTCATCTGTTCAATATGACCAATAAATGTTTTGGGCGGTAAGCATTTCGTTAACGAATTCGCTATCATGAGATCGGTACCAATATGTTCAATTGACACTTTATGATTTTGTGCTTCTTCTTTCATAGACAAATACTTCAAATCCATATGTTTCGCACCCTTTGAATATTTGTCATTCTTAGAGAAGAATACGACTGCAAAATTATCACAATAAATTCTTAACGGTCTGGTAATACTGTCAACAAGACCAAGACCTAAGATAAAGTTACGCAACTACAATCCATGAACCGTGGCCTCAAAGCACGCCATAAATTCAACCTCTATAGTGAAAGTAGTAATGACAAACTGCTTTCCACTTTTTCACGAAACTGCTCCTCTAACTAATAGGAACATGTAACTGAATGTAGATTTTCATGAGTCTACACAACCAGCATAGTCTGAATCTGAATAACCTATCACTTCAAGATGGGTTGATTTTCTATATGTGAGCATATAGTCCTTGGTGCCTTGTAAGTATTTAGGGACTTTCTTTGCAGCTTTCCAGTGGTCCATTCCAAGATTACTTTGGTATCGTCCTAGCATTTCAACAACAAAACTGATATCTGGCCTAGTACATGTTTGGGCATACATTAAGCTCCCAACTACTGACGCATAAGGAATAGACTCCATGTCCTTACATTCCCAATCATTTCGTGGACATTGCATTAGACTAAATTTGTTCCCTTTTTGAATTGGAACTATCCATACGGAGCATTTTTCCATTTTAAATCTTTTTAATACTTTCTCAATATAACCTTTCTGAGACAATCCTAACAATCCTTGTAATCTATCTCGGAATATTTCTATTTCTATCACATAGGATGCCTCACCCATATCTTTCATTTCGAAATTATTAGAAAGAAAATTCTT
>JAOQMP010000007.1:32102112-32127794 GCA_027563575.1 Erythroxylum pedicellare
ATGATGTAAGTAGAAAATTTATAACAATAATTTAATAATAATAATAACAATAATTAATGATGATGATGATGATGATTATGGTGATGATAATAAGTTCAAAATTTATAATAATAATAATAAATATTAATAATAAATATTAATAATAAAAACAATAATTAATAATAATAATGATGATGATGATGAGTTTAATAATATAATTAAGAATAAAAAATTGCTTATATGGGGGAGGGGTATTTCTGGAAGTTATTTATTTGTTTTGTTTCGGTGATGGGGACAAGAAATCTTGTACTACAGTCTTGGAAGGAACAAAAAATTATGTCCCTAAGCTCTGGAGTCGGAAAAAAATAGGTGGGGACAGCAAGCAAACACTGCTAGGTACAGAACTTTTGTGTCCCTGTCATCCGTCTCCACCAACAGAGACATCAACCAAACACTATGTTAGTTAACGGATCCGATATCATGAGATTGGTACTAATATGCTCAATTGATACTTTAGGATTTTGCACTTCTTCTTTCACAGACAAATACTTTAAATCTAGGTGATTCACATCCTTTAAATATTTGACATTCTTAGAGAAGAAAATAGCTGTGGAATTATCACAATAAATTCTTAACGGTCTTGTAATACTGTTGACAAGACTAAGACCTAAGATAAAGTTTCACAACCACAATCCATGAACCGTGACTTCAAAGCACACCACAAATTTAAAGCACACCATAATGATGGACTGTTTTCCACTTTTTCATGAAACTAGTCCTTTAGTTAATAGGAACATATAACCGAAATTAAATTTCCGTAAGTCTACACGACTGACATAGTCTGAATCCGAGTAACCTCTCATTTCAAGATGGGTTAATTTTCTATATGTGAACATAAAGTCCTTGGTGTCTTGTAAGTATCTAAGCACTTTCTTTGCAATTTTCTAGTGGTTCATTCCAATATTGCTTTGATATCAGCCTAGCATTCTAACAGTAAAACTGATATCTGGCCTAATGCATATTTCAGCATACATTAAGATCCCAACTACTGACCCATAAGGAATAGACTCCGTGTCTTTATATTCCAAATTATTTCATAGACATTGCATTAAACTAAATTTGTCCCCTTTCTGAATTAGAACTATTCCTGCGGAGCAATTTCCATTTGAAATCTTTATAATATTTTCTCGATATAACCTTTCTTAGACAATCCTAACAATCCTTGTGATCTATCCTGTAATATTTCTATTCCTATCATATATGATGCCTCACTCATATCTTTCATTTCAAAATTATCATAAAGAAAATTCTTTACATCATGTAACAAAACCATATTACTAGCAGCAAAAAGGATATCATCAACATATAGGACTAATATAATGAACTTGCTCCCACTAACCTTCATATATATACACCGATCAAAAGAGTTCTCTACAAAATTGTAAGACGTAATGACATCATTAACTTAAGATACCACTGTCGAGAAGCTTGTTTCAGTCCATCTATTGACTTCTTTAATTTACACACTAACTTGTCCTTTCCTATGATTTTAAAACCTTCTGGTTGATCCATATAAACTTCTTCTTCCAAGTCACCATTTAGAAAGGCGATCTTTACGTTTATTTGGTGAAGCTCTAAATTATAATGAGCCATCAGGTCCATAACAATTTTTAAAGAGTCATTCTTTGAAACTAAAGAGAACGTCTTTTTATAGTCAATACCATCCTTTTGAGTGTAATCTTTGGCAACAAATCTGGCTTTATACCTTTCAATATTGCCTTGTGAGTCATGTTTAGTCTTAAAGACCCATTTACGGCCCGCTTGCTTTGCACCTTCCGACAACTTAACTAATTCACAAACATTATTGTCATTCATTGATTTCATCTCTTCTTTCATAGCATTGAATCATTTTTTAGAATTTTACATTCCATGGCTTGTTTAAACGAGCCTGGATCTTTATCAATGCTCAAGTCACATTCATGTTCAAGTGAATAAATTTCATACTCACTTAAAATAGCTGGTCTTTTTTGCCTTACAGACCTTTGTAATGCTACGTCTTGTGACATTACTTGATCATTCGTAACTTGATCACCATTAGCTGGTTCATTATTAATATGTTCAACTTGTGGAATTAAAACATTAATTTGTTGTTCCGGTATGTTACGTATTTGTGATGCAACAAGAGGAATAACAACCGATGGGATCACATCTGATGTTATAGTGTCTACTCGACTTGGAGTAGTTTCTACTCGATTCTCATGAATATCCACTTTTTGTAGTTCTCTACTCCCACTGATTTAATCATTGTCAATAAACCGAGCGTTACCAGACTCAACTATTCTCGTACTATGGTTAGGATAATAAAATATATACCCCTTTGATTTTTCAAGATAGCCAATGAAAAAAATCACTAATAGTTCTTACATCATGCTTCTTTTTATATGGATTATACAACCTTACTTTTGCCGAATAACCCCAAATATGAAGATGTCATAAACTAGGTTTCCTTCCTATCCACAATTCATAAGGTGTCTTAGGAATTGCTTTACTAGGAATCTTATTAAGTTGATACGCAACGGTCTTTAATGCATGCATCTACAATGATAACGATACAAAACTATAACTTAACATACTCCTAACCATATCTATAAGAGTACAATTTCTCCTTTTAGCTACATCATTTTGTTGTGGTGTACTAAGCATTGTGTATTGCGCACATATGTCTTGACTTGCAAGAAACTTTGCAAATAGACTTGGACATTGTCCATTTCATCAAATTTTCCATAATATTCACCATCTCTATCAGACCTTACTATTTTTACTTTTCTAGCTAACTGTCTTTCTATCTCATTAATGAACACGTCTAGGATATCCATAAATTGAGACTTCGCATGCAACAAATAAATATAACCATACATTTTTAACCGCCCTAAGAAGGAACTTCTAAAGGCCCACAGATGTTAATGTGTATTAATTCAAGTAATTTGTTATTTCTTGTGGCTGGATTCCTTGATATATGTTTGGTTTGCTTACCTTTAATGCACTCCACACATATATCCCAGCCAGCAAAATCCAAATGAGGTAAGATTTTATTTTTCACTAACCTCTGTACCCTTTCCTTGGATATATGACCTAATCTTTTATGCCAATAAAAAGCAGAACATTCATTTTGTTCACTACCTTTACTTCCTATAACATGGTCAATAGGAAACAGAGATTCAACAAAATCAACATCAAGATTGAAATGATATAAACAATCAATTAAGGTATCAGAACCATAATAGTGCTTATGTTTATACAATGAAAAAAATACCGTTTCCAATCTTAAGTTGAAATCCTATATCATTCAATTTTGCAAAAGAAACTAAATTCCTAGCACATTCAAGAACATAAAGACACTTTTATAGATCTAGGTAACACCCAATATCTAAGATCAATCTGTACATCCCAATACCCTCTATCTGTGCCATCATTCTGTTCCCTATATATAAGAACTTTTCAGTTTTATTTATGGTTTGGATTGAAAGCAATCCCTGTTTAACATGTGACACATGAGTAGTTGCATAAGAATCTAACCACCAAATATTATTAGGTACTTCAATAAGATTTGATTCAAAACATACTGAGACATAGTATGTACCTTTCTTTTCGAACCAAGCCTTTCTTTTAGGACAATCTTTCTGAAAGTGACCAGGCTTCTTACATAAGTGGCACCTCTTATCTTTCTTGATTCGACCCTTATTAACTTTGTTGAGAGCTTTGTCCTAATCTTTGCCTTTTTGTCGTGGTTTATTCTTGTTGCTACTAGCACCTTGATGAAACGTGAGATGAATGGAGTGTTCCTTTATTTTCTTCAATCTCCCTTCCTCCTGAACCAACTTGGCCTTAATTTCTTGAAGGTTCCATTTTTCTTTAATAGTATTATAATTCACTTGAAACTGGCCAAACTCTAGAGGAAGTGAGTTGATTATAAACTGTACCAAAAAGGACTCACTCACATCCATATGCATAGATTTCAACTTTGTAGCTAGGTTTGACATATGAGTTATATGATCATGAATGGGCTATGAACATTCAAACTTCTTGGTCGTTAGCTCACTCATAAAAGTCCCTACTATGGACTTGTCAGCCATATTTGATTGGGAGCATTCCTTAAGCTTTAACATGAACTCATTTGCATTATCCGTCTTAGGCATTGATGGCTTTACATTTTCTACGATCGTCATTCGCATCAAATTCAAACTCAGCCTGTTAGATAGTTCCCAAGCCTCATAATAAGACTTGTCATCTTCAGAACTAGTCTCAGTTATAGTTGCAGGCCTTATGTCGAAAAACTATGGCCAAGTTCAAATCCATTACACCTATTTGGAACTGGATTTGTTCAGACCAATTCCTATAGTTCAGACCTTTGAACTTGATCAAGCCATTGCCTAAGGCAAACAAACTAGTAGATGCTGCACATACATCATATAGTCCATGCATTAATACTTTAAGTAAACCTAAATGGATTCAAACTAACTAATACACTTTGATTATGTATTTAAATCCTCCTTTGGGTGAAATTTAAATACATAGAAGTAACCTATTATGATGCATATATAATACTATAATGGACAATCAATCATATTTTAATCAACATGTATGTTATCTTTGGATATACAATCATATTAATCAAATATGTTGACAAAGTCCCTTTAATGTCATTAATTACAAGCAATGGTCTACCTTTAGGTGACCTCCTAGCGTTATAATTGATAATCTCAATTGTTCAGTTCAACCTTTATGTCATTTTAGCATCATATCATATTAAAAAATTGAACAAATAACAATCAAATGCTTAATATTTTTCAAGCTAGGCCACTTTGGTAACTCACAAGCTTCCTATGCAATAAACATTTAATTGGATAATTATCATACATGACAAAATTTAATTTAATTAGTTTGGTCACTTTGGTGACTAACAAACTCTTTTAAATGTCCATAATGTCATGTATTACATTTATCATATACTAGGAAAATTTAATTCCAACTATTACATAATATAAATATTCAAAGTACCAAAGAAATATATAATATGACACTAATTTCAAAAATTATATTATGTATAAATCAATTATGAATTAAATAATCCATTATATTCCATCAAAATATTGTTTTTACTTAGGGTTAAAGTCTATAAATATTTACTAACCCTATGTTGTCCCTTAATGGCCCAAAGGCCCAAAAAATCAGTCCATAATATGATTTTTGGGCCTGAAAGACCGTCATGCGTCAAAGTCTGCTGACGCGAAGCTTCGTCATCATCGTCTTCTTCGACGCTTCTATATATATTTTTTTATTTTTATAACTATTCTATCATGTCATTACTCTTCATACCATAATCCATCCCTTCCTAGTGTTATAGCCCTCATAAACATGTCAAGCTTTTCGTTTCAAGAAGTAAACCTTTCGTCTCTTTTCAACAACTGTAAAACATGTTTGTATCCATGATAACATTATAATCACAAATACCTTTCCAATCATGGCAATAAAATAACAAAGGATGGTTTCTTTCGGTTTGGGATTTTTCGGTTCTCTCTTATGTGTATATCGCCCTTAATCTAAACCATCCAACCATAAACATTTCCATACATACCAAGACCGAAGGTATATTTCATTATTTATGTTATGTCAACACCGAAGTTTCATATTTGTTTCTGTACTTTTAAACCATTCATCCGTATTGTGATTATTACGGTGATAAAACATTACGCATGAAAATCAATTAATATCCGTAAATAACAACAAGCAATCGTTGTCTGTTATATCTATGTTGGATATGAAGAAAAACGCTCCATTCATACTAAAACAATCGGAAACATAATCATATCGAAACGATACCCGATAGAAAATAGATCATGCAATACCAGGCTCTGATGCCAATTGTAAAACATTTATGGATCGATTGAGTTTTGCATACCTGTATCTATGATTGTTTTTATTTTCGTAAGATGTTGATTTATTCCCTTTTCTGCTTCCTTTTTTTAACGTGTTTCTTCAATGGTTCAGAATAAGTTAGATTTCTATATATAAGTTTTGTTTCTAAAACTTATATACTCAATCACCAACCATCATGTTGGTTTACTAACCATCATGATGGTTCATTGTTAGAAGAGAAAGGGAAAAGGTCTTTGACTCATTTGAGATCCATTCTGTAATACCCAATAACTATTATCTTGGGTGCTTTTCTTAGGACTCAAATCTATAAGTCACATAAGATATTAAATAGTCTAACAAAGAATACATGAAAATCCTTCCACTAAAAGTTAATTTGTAACTAAAAGATTATATTATTCTTATCAGTATCAGAACTTGGAATCTAATGCTAAACTATGTAGTTGTTAAGAGCTAGACATTATTACATAGGTGAAAAGTAAAATGACAATGAAGCTGCGTTACTGAAACAGAAACAAAAAAACATGCAGAGTTGATATGTTAGATTACTGCAACATATGCGATCCTAACACTAAGCTATAAGTGTAATAAACCTATATGTATTTAATATGTGTCTCATTAAATAATTATGGTTTTAATAATATTAAATGTTAAATTATGATTGGTCAATTTGATGAAGGAAGATAATATTGATTAATTAAGATAAGATTTTATTTTAAACATACCGAATGGTTCAAAGATATTTTTATTTAATTTGAAACTGATCCTCTCTAAAGCAGAATTATTAGGGAAAAGAGAAGAGAAACTTTTGGAAGGATTTGTCTTAATCAAAATTACACTTATGGATCAAGGTATGTACTTTATATTTTATATTTTCATGTAAACATAAATTTTTCAAATCTGGGCTAAACAATTATTGTGATTATGTTTATGCAATAAACTATGTTTACAATAAGTACCCATAATTTCAACTGCCATTTGGAGCACTCCCATTTTTCTCGACTTTGAAAGTTTAGAATAGCCTCAATTATCTTTCTAACTCACAACTAAAAGTTGTGTTATGTAGTGTTCAACAACCTTCTTAACACAATGGTGTGTGTTATGGAATATTGATGAGCACTCGTTGGGGATTTATAGGCCTTGGTGGGATTGGTGGAGAAAGAAGAATGTTGCACGGTGGAATGTGGCGTAAAACTGTGGATGAGATTTACTCACTCAAATATGTGTTTTTTGAAGTGAGCAATTATCCAAAAATTATATAGTAACAACAGATGAGAATTTGTAAGGGAAATTCTAGGAAATTTGTATTGATTGTAAAGAGGAAATACAAGAGTAAAATAAGTAGGTAAACAAGCTAGAAATGGGATGAGAAACAGAGAGAATGCAGAGATGAGAGAGAGAAAGCAAGAATGCTCAACAATCATCACATAACCACTTTCTAGTAATTCCTATCCTAATAAGAGGATCCTTGGTGAGCTTGAGTTCGTTGTGCTCCCTGTGACGTGGCATTCCACATATAGCCTTGCAGCCTACTAGATGCCTAGCCCTCGAACTCCTTCTCAAGGCCTGTGAACCCAAATAATGATCATTTGTAGTGGGCTGTGATTATGGAACTGTAGATCCATTCACAACATTACCCCCATCATCAAGAACTACCTTTTCCTCAAGGTTCAAAGTAGGAAACAACTGCAACAGATGATGTTTATCTTCCCAAATGGCTTCATTTGTAGGTAAACCCTCCCATTGTATCAACCACTACTCGATCAACAAATTAGCCCAGTGGACAAACCTCTTATCGAGAATCGAAACTAGTTGCAACACCAAAGTAGCAGTTGAATTAACAAGGTTAAGTGGAGTTACTTGTTGATCCAGACGTTCCAAACATTTCTTCAGCAAGGATACACGAAACAATGGGTGTATTTGAGCTGATGCAGGTAATTCTAGTTTATAAGCCACTTCGCCGATACGACTAATAACTTGGTATGGACCGAAGTATCATCTGCCCAATTTATGATGCCACTGCAAGCGGACCGAATTCTGTCGAAAAGGTTGGAGTTTGACATACACCCAATCACCTTAAGCAAAAGTGACGTCTCGACGGTGACGATCATCTAGTAGCTTCATGCGAGCCTGCACCTTTCACAGATTCGCTTTGAGCAGGTCGAGAATCTGGTCACGTTCCATAAGTTGAGCGTCAACTAAGGCATTGCCACTTGAGTCCTTGAGATATCTAGTAATGGTTGGTGGTGGTCGACTGTAGAGAATCTCGAAAGGAGTCATTTTAGCAGCAGTATGAAAGGCTGTATTATACCAATACTCTGCCCAAGGTAGCATCGTCATCTAATTAGAAGGTTGGTCTGCCACATAGCAACGAAGATACATCTCTACACACTTGTTGAGTACCTCGGTCTGCCCATCCGATTGTGGGTGATATGCAGTGCTCATGCTCAACGTGGTACCCTACAAACGGTGAATTTCCTTCCAAAAATCACTCAAGAAACGAGGATCACGATCCGAAACGATATCCACTGGTATCCCGTGTAACCATATCACCTCCTGAACAAACACAACAGCCACTGAATTGCTAGTAAAAGTAGAGGGCAAGCCAATGAAGTGTTTGTATTTAGACAACCTATCGATGATTACCAAAATCACAGTTTTTCCCTTGGAACTAGGTAATCTAGTGATGAAATCTAAGGATATACTTTCAAAAACCATGCTGGGTATGGGTAAGGGTTGTAGCAACCCACTGGGACTCAAGGCTGATGATTTCATCTGCTAACACACTTGGCACTCGAGCACATACTGCTTAACATCAATGCGCATTGCAGTCCAGAAAAAATTAACAGCTATTCGGTGGAATGTTCGAGTTATACTTGAATGTCCTCCCAAAGGTGATGTATGAAATTCTGCAAGAATTTGAGCTCGAAGGGGAGAATCCTGAGGTATGACCAAACGATCTCTAAAGAATAGCAGTCCATCTTTAAAGGTGAACCCAGCAGCACTCAAGGGATTCGTGAGAATGGATTATTGTTTGGCTAATAATTCAGGATGCTTGAGGTTGGCTTCTCGCAACTCATCAACAATATCAAATGTATTATTCAAAAAAGCTAAAAACTGTGCATAAGGAACTCGTGAGAGAGCATCAGCTGCAGAATTCAACTTCTCGGTCTATACACAATATCAAAGTCATAGCCAATTAACTTACCCAACCACTTTTGTTGCTCTGGTGTTTGGATTACTTGTTCTGTGAGACTTTTGAGAGGTTGCGGATCTGTAATAATTGTAAATTTCCTCCCAAGTAAATACTGTCGCCATTTAGATACTGCCTGAGTAATGGCATACATTTCCCTTTGATATGTGGAACCTTACTGCATCCTTGGGCTCAATTACTAGCTAAGAAAGCAATTGGATGTTTGTTTTATGATAGCACTGGACCTATTCCTCGACCGGACGCATCAGTTTCAACTATGAAGGGTTTTGTAAAATCTGGCAACCTCAAGATTAGAGCCGTACTCAACACTTGTTTTAACAATTCAAAAGCAATCGTAGTATCCTCTGTCCACTGAAAGTTATCTTTGCAAAGCAAATCTGTGAGAGGCCCAGCAATAGATGCAAAATGTCGTATAAAACGACGATAATACCCCGCAAGGACAAGGAAGCCTCGTACATCCTTAACAGAGCAAGGCGTAGGCCAATTCCGAATTGCCATGATCTTTTCAGGATCCACAGCCACCCCTTGATATGAGATTACATGCCCCAAATATCCAACTATTGACTATCCAAACACACATTTGGAACGTTTTGCCACCAAATGATTTTCTTTTAGAACTTTCAAGACCATTCGAAGATGCTCCAAATGCTCCCCCAAAGTTGCACTATAAATCAAAATGTCATCGAAGAAGACGAGGACAAATTTTCCAAGGTATGGTCGGAACACATTGTTCATGAGGTTCTGAAATGTTGACAGAGCATTAGTAAGCCCAAACGGCATTACTAAAAACTTGTAATGCCAATCGTGCGTGCGAAATGCAGTCTTGCACTCATCCCCTACCTTCACCTGAACTTGGTGATAGCTAGCTAACAAATCCAGTTTAGAAAAATATCGGGCACCGAACAACTCATTGAATAACTCGTCGATTGATGGAATCGGGAACCTATCCTTCACCGTGATTGCGTTCAAAGCTTGGTAATCGACACAAAACCGCCAAGTGCCATCCTTCTTCTGTATGAGTAGAACCAGAAAGGAAAACGAACCAGTACTTGAGAGAATGATACCGTCTTTTAACAGTTGAGTTACCTGCCTCTCAATTTCTTTCTTCTGAAAATGTGGATATCTGTAAGGACATACGCTCACCGGATCCTTCCCAGGCATTAAGTGGATACAATGGTCACAATCTTGTGAAGGAGGCAATCCTGGTGGCTTAATAAAAGCATTTGGAAATTCAGTTAATACATTCTCAACATTAGTATGAGTTTGGGCATCACCATTGGACTGCTGAGAGACCAATTCGAGCCGAAAATACTCTGCAATTGCATAGATTTGATGTAAGCGTCGTAACCCATTGAACTGAACCGACCGAGCCGGCTTCACCATTTCATTTGATTTGCTAACCTTGGTACTGGAATTCAAACACCGAAGCACTGTAATCCATCCAACTGGCCTAAGAGTTGATAACCAAGCGACGTCAAGAACCATGTCCCATCCTTGGATTGGCAAGACAAAGAAATTAACAGCAATTTCACGGCCTTGAATACTCAATGGAACTTGCTTGACAATTCCAGTACAGAGTAACCGTTCTCCACTTCCAACTAAAACAGAAAACTGAGGATTTTGAATAATTTCCAGATTCAAGTGTTTGGCCACTCATGTTTGAACGAAATTGTGGGTACTACCCCCATCGAGCAGTACCTGAATCGACTGGCCATGAACCAAACCTTGAAATCGAAGTGTGGAGGCGAAGCAACCCCCATCCAATGCATTGTATGAGATAGCCGATTGAGGGTCTGTAGCAAAATCAGATTTAATCAGCACAGAGTCGTCCTCATGGGGAGCCTAAGGCGGTGGCAAAAGAATGGGTCCGACCCCATCTGACTGATCTAGATCGTCTTCTAACAGTAACAGCTGGGGTTTTACCTTGCATTTATAATCCCAAGTGTACTTCTCATCGCAATGATAACACAAACCTTTTGCACGCCGTTGAGCCGCCTCTGTTGGAGTAAGACGACGGAAAGGAACCCGATTACCACTGGGCAAGGTGGTTGTCGCTGGAGCAAAAGGAGTAAGGGAAGAAACCTTTGGAGTGGGAAGCAACAGTTTCGAATAACCCAGGGAAGGCTTAAGAATCCCTTTTTCCAGATTGATCCTCTGTTCATGGAGTTAGGCCAAACTCATTACCTCTGCCAGGGTGCTGAGCTGATGGACCAAGACAGAATGTTTGATGTCAGCCTGCACACCTGAAATGAAATAATATACCAGAAAATGGGCTAGCAGGTGCACTGTGCGATTGGTAATTGCTTCAAACTGCGATTGATAGTGGCTAACTGTAGAATTTTGTTGAAGCTTGGCGAGCAAACCTTCGGGTTCTTCAAGATCACGTGGTCGGAAACGTTGTAAAACTGTCGTTGTAAACGCCTTCCACCCATTGAGTTGACGATTGCGATGCATCCAATCATACCAATCGACGACAGCATCATCAAAATAAAAGGAGGAAATCGTGATGCGATCCTCTAACTGGATTTGATAGAAATCAAAATAGCGTTCAGCTTGCATCACCCAACGATCCGGATTCTCGCTCGATAAACAAGCCATCTGAACCGGAGCAGGTTTATGGCGACTAATGGGACTAAACCCAGGTCCCTTCAAAGAAGAAGAACCTTCACGTGAATACAACGGAGTGCCATAATCAACTTGTTTGTTCGAAGTTAGTGCCGACAGCTGACCCACAACCTCTTGAAGAAGCCTTTTCTGATCATCAAATGCCGATGTCAAACGATCCACATCACGACGCAAAGTCGATTGCGTATCCGTAATGGTCTTCACGCTATCATCCAAGCTTTTGTAACGGGTTTGATGCTCTACCATCTCTGTAGAGGTTCAATGAAAGCACCAATGAAGTGAGCAATTATCCCAAAAATTATATAGTAACAACATATGAGAATTTGTAAGGGAAATTTTGGGAAATTTGTATTGATTATAAAGAGGAAATACAAGAGTAAAATAAGTAAGTAAACAAGCTAGAAATAGGATGAGAAACAGAGAGAATGCAGAGATGAGAGAGAGAGAGCAAGAATGCTCAACAATCATCACATAACCACTTCTTGTAATTCCTGTCCTAATAAGAGGATCCTTGGTGAGCTTGAGTTTGTTATGCTCCCTGTGACGTGGCATTCCACATATAGCCTTGCAGCCTACTAGAATGATGCCTGGCCCTCGAACTCCTTCTCAAGGCCTGTGAACCCAAATGATGATCATTCGCAGTGGGCTGTGATTGTGGAACTACAGATCCATTCATAACATTTTTTTTGTTTTATATATACACCAGAGAAAGTCTAAAAGCTCCATTAGAATTGGCCCCCTATACTAATAGACCTTCACTATGTAAACACTTTCTGCTAAAGAAGGAACTACATATTTGTCCTCATATGTTCAAGAGTCCCTCCATTTATATGTTCAATCATATAAAAGAAAAAAATATTTAGCTACATTTCATATTTGTTACTGCTGAGATTTTAAATCTATATTGTTTTTATTTGGACATGTTATAAAACCCAGTCACATGTGGTACTCGTGCTATGCTCTTTTTACTTGGCCTTTTGATGGTAGAAAGTTGACATTTCAATTATTTTTCTTCTATACTTTATGGGAGGTAGAGAAGCTTGCCTGAACTTACATGTGTATTTTCATTTTCCAGTTATTACGATGATTCAGCAGTAGGTTGTTTTTTTTTAGAAATTAAAAAATTTCATTGAAAAAGGTAGCAAATACAGTGGCTATTCTCATGCGAGAGAACCACGTGTCTACACAATCCTATTTGGATAAAACAAATTTGTGTTACACTAACTGAAGAAACTCAATAAAGCAAAACAAACTTCTCCTTTCTCGAATCTTCGAGCCTTGACCCGATTAGGGCTGGCGATGGCAAGCGGGAGGCGAGGCTCTATCAACGGTGGATTGTCCGAAGGCTCCCTGGTGGCTATTTCGGAGGCTCTCTTTTTGACTTGCGCCAGCAATTCTTGACAGGTACCCACTTGCTTCAATCGTCTATCAAGGGTTTGTGCTTTCCATGAACACTAATCCTTTTCTTCTTCCCTAGTGGTGAGACGGATCTTGTTGAGATTTGATCTTACATTGTTAGTCCTGGTTGGAGAGCACCAATTAGGTTAGTATTCCGTTTTCATATACTTCACTACTCCTTCTGTTATCAATCTCTTCGGACAGATCTAAGAAATTAACTTTTGAGTTGCTTCTTGCTAAACCTGGCGATATTTGGTGGCTAGGAGGCTGACCCTTGAGGGGTCTATTTCAGGTAAGTCTATACCTTCTGTTGATTCAATTTTTTTATTTATTCTGGACATATTCCTTGCGATCTTTCTTTGATCTTCACAGGAGTCTTCCTTGGAGTGGATGTGGCTCAAGAGCAGAAGATCCTTATCTCCCCTAAAGTTACCCAAGCTTCAGCATTGGTAAGTGTTTTCTTTAGAGAGTCTTCTATTGTTGTGGCATTTCCCACTCCAATCTTGTCTGCTTCATAAACACCTGATCCAAATTTCAGGGTTCAGAGTTGAATCCATTGAGAACAAAACAGTGTTTATTTGGAGTTGAAAAACAGGTAACTCAGTCTTGAAAACTACATTGCTCCTTAGTTCTGTGATTGGATATCTACATGTGTTGAGCTGTTGTTGATTGTCTCTTGTTGAGCTTAGCATAGGATGTAGGCTATAATCTCTATACACTTGTCATTCTCCTACTACAGTAGGTTGTTGCATTTGACTAAAAAATGATTTTGTAGTGAATTTTCTTAAACAGATTTAAGCTCGAGTCAGATTTAAACTCGAATCGAACTTGACTCGAGCTTAAATTTTGATCTAAATTTTGATTGGATTCAAGTTTAAGCCTATAAAAAAAGATCGTGCCTTGTCATAGTCCTATCTTATAAAATTTCGGAGACATTGCTTCCACTTCTAAAATGGATTT
The DNA here is from genome assembly GCA_027563575.1 of Erythroxylum pedicellare. NCBI lineage: Eukaryota > Viridiplantae > Streptophyta > Magnoliopsida > Malpighiales > Erythroxylaceae > Erythroxylum > Erythroxylum pedicellare. Next base: position 32,116,223 of record JAOQMP010000007.1, read on the forward strand.
CTAATCATGCTAGCTATCTTTCCTATTTTTGATGCAAAATCGAAAAGGTTCGGGTTCTTTCCGACTTGATTTTTGGACAAATATAATTGTCAAAATTTGGGCTAGTGTCCGAGGCAAAGCAGGTTGTTACCTGGAAACTAAGGAGAAAGGTTCTCAAAGAAAGTAGATCATTTACACTTGTAGTTTAGACCGATTCAATAACTCTAATTCAAATTAAAGAGAATTATATGACTAAAATTAATTATTAAAAAAGTTGATTAATATTTATTTTTTTGTCTTTAATCTCAATTCTTCTTTTTGATATGAGATTTGATACTCGACATATCAGGCAAACACAAGTTGATACCCAGTACTTGGCCTCACATACCACTTTCAACCCTTGTTCTTGCTACTTTGTGACTCTATTTCTGTTTAATCCACATCTAAAACCTCAAATTCCTTCTTTATTTACAGATGGAAGATCTTGGAATAAGATACATTTCTTATAAATGTAAAGGTTTGATAGAGCAAATTATTCACCAAAAGCTTTATATTCTGCTGCTTTATATGAAAATGACCAAGTGAAAGTAAGCTTATTAATGCTTGGCTAATTAAGGGTCTACAGTGTACATTGTCTTAAACAAACAAAGATAAACAAAAAAGAAAAGTGAAAGGAATGTGTGACAGTTATTTACAATTAAAATACTTAAAAGGAGATGAAGTCTTCCCACGTAAAAAATGTTGGCTTAATCATCTTATTGCCACCATTAAATATTGGAAGCATCCTTATAGAATTATGCTATAATTATTTAATATAAAAAATTTTAATGAGACAAATGATAGATATAATCCCAAAAATTCTATTTTTTTGTTTCTATAAAAATTAAATAAGTAATGATCGTGAATCTCGGATGAATAACAAAAATAGGTAGTAGCTAAATAATGCGATAATGAAACAATCTTTTAAGCTTGGTCTAGTCATGAACAATCTTTACATGACAAAACTACCTAACCTTGCGAACTAATCACAAACTTGAAAGTAAAATCACTACAGTTTCATATGAAAGAATCACTAATCAAAACTAAATTGTGAGCAGTCTAAGTAACCATGATTCCAAGTGCCATTCGTAGCATTCTATAACTGAGGTTGTTGTGAACTTTCAGAGTCGACAAAAATGGGGTAGAATGCTACGAATGGCAGTTGGAATCTTGGATACTTTGGCCTTATTCATTGTTTTCTTAAACAATTAGTGATCATGTTGTAGTAACCTAATATATCAAACTCTGCTTCTTGTTCTTTTTTTTTTTTTTTATGGTAACGCAGCTTCATTATCCCTTTACTCTGCAACTTAGGATACTTGGCTACAAGAAAGTATTTCTGTCCATATTTTCTCTAGCAAAACCCATCTTCAAGAGAATCTTTTCCACTCCCATTCCTGGATCAACTCGAACTTGTTGCATCCGTTTCTCTAACCCCACTTCTCTCTCTGCCTTATGGGATGCTTTCTTTTGGTTTATCTCCTACCTATTTATAGCCAGCAGATTGAAGCTATAGTTTGCCAAATTGACCAATCATTATTTGTTTTATTAGGCATGATAGAACATACCAATTAAGTTTGACAATTTTTTTATTTGAAGATTTGACCGAGAATCAATCATATATTCATACAAATTTGTTCGAGAATCAATCATATATTCATACAGTTCTTTCTACCTTGTCGCTTCATATTGCTAATGTCTTTGTTAGGTCGCACGAAGATTGTCACCACGTAAACTATTCAAATCTCCCCTGGGAAAAAAATGCCAAAAGCATGCCAAAGAGTTGCGAAAAGCCGGGTGAAGAGCCCGCTACTAAGCATACCACTGTGAAATATTCTTCTTTCTCGCCAATCCCACCAATGTCTATAAATCCGTGACCAGTGCTCATCAATATTCCATAACACACACCATTGTTTCTGTTAGCTTAAACACTTCTCTCCTGAAGTTGGCAAACCATTTGCTTGGCTTCAGAGAGAATCTTAAATCTTCAAGAGTTACATATAAAATGGCAATTCTTCGCTTAGCAGTAGGAGTCGTAGGTACTTCCTTATTTTGCGTCCTCTTTTTTTTCTTTTCACTTATTCGATTTGTTTAACCTAACCTAACACATCTACTCTGAATTGTTTTAGGGAATGTAGCTTCTTCATGCCTCTATGCTGCACCAACGTAATGCTCAGAATCCTGCCATTGTTAGAACACATTCTATTGATGATTATACACTGTTTTTTCTTGTAACTTGTTGGTTGCAGACTAACATTCACGAGGGTCATAAGAAAGAAGAACACAGAGGATTTTTCTTGTATTCCCTACATCAATTCAGTGTTAGCCTGCTTTATTTACACTTTTTATGGAACTCACCGCAGGAGTTCCATAAAAAGGGTAAATAAGGCAGGCTAACACTGAAAAGATGTATGGAATACAAAGAAAACTCTTCTGTGTTCTTCTTTCTTATGACCCTCGTGAATGTTATTCTACAACCAACAAGTGACAAGAAAAAAACAGTACATAATCATCAATAGAGTGTGTTATAATAATGGCAGGATTCTGAACATTACGTCTGTGCAGCATAGAGGCACAAAGAAGCTACGTTCCCTGAAACAATTCACAGTAGATATGTGTTAGGTTAGGTTAACAAATCGAACAAGTGAAAAAAGAAAGAGGAGGCAAAATAAGGAAGTACTATGACTCCTACTGCTAAGCGAAGAATTTCCATTTTATGTGTAACTCTTGAAGATTAAGATTCTCTCTGATGTCAAGCAAATGGTTTGCCAACTTCAGGAGAGGAGTGTTTAAGCTAACAGAAACAATGGTGTGTGTTATGGAATACTGATGAGCACTCGTCACGGATTTATAGACATTGGTGGGATTGGTGAGAAGAAGAATATTTCACAGTGGAATGCTTAGCAGTGGGTTCTTTGCCCGGCTTTTCGCAACTCTTAGGCATGCTTTTGGCATTTTTCTTTTTCCCAGGGGAGATTTGGATTGTTTATTATTTTTTAAGATGATATTTTCTGCATTTTTTGTATTGTTGGTGGCTGGAACTTGACAATTGGCATGCTATTTGAAACTTACTATTATAACTGTTCAATTCAGGCCGAAGTGTCCAATTATTATATTTTGGGGAAGTTCTTATATATGACAAATTATGCCAAAAAGGTCTAATTAATTATTTTGGGTATTATTTATAGTTGGATACACTACAAAAAAATCGTCGATTAGTGACAGAATTTACCGACATAAAACAGTTACATTCCGTCAGTAATATAAATTAGCGACAGAATAAACAGACGGTCAGATCCGTCAGTAATACGATCATAGGTAAATTTAACGACGAACACAATATAAAATTGTCGGTAAATATACTAACAGAAGGACAACAACCGTTGGTAAATTTACCGATAGAATAACATATTCCGTCGCAACATGTTCTGACGGTTGGAATTGTCCGTTGATGAGTAGTTATCCAGCAATTTGACGGTTTGCAATATTACCGACAGAAAAATGATTAACTGTTGGTAAATATCTCACATGTTACTGACGGTTTATTTGGTCCGTCAGCAAATATAATTTATTTTATTGACGGACGTTTATTTTTCGTTGGTAAAGAAAACTAAAAAGGTTTTAAAAATTGAACCCACGTTTAATTTTATTTCATGATCTTATGATTAATGCATAATTTCAATAGTTATGAATTATCGTGCATAATATTTTGATTTGTTTATATATTTAATTAGTTTAAATAGAAAGTTGATTGATGATATAAAATTAAAATTATCTTCATTGATAATAAAAACATTATAGTGTACATAATAAGTGTTTATAATTCAACGAAAATGAGTATAATAATCTTAATGTCCTGGTGACCGCAGGTGCTCTAAGGTGTTACTTCTCGCTTTCAATTCATCCACATATGAGCACCCGTCAGGGATTTATAGACATTGGTGGGATTGGTGAGAAGGAAGAATATTTCACAGTGGAATGCTTAGCAACGGGTTCTTCGCTCTGCTTTTCACAACTCTTAGGCACGCTTTTGGTTTTTTTTCCCAGGGAAGATTTGGATAGTTTATTATTTTTTAAGATGATATTTTTCGCTTTTTTCGCATTGTTGGTGGCTGGAACATAAAAATTGTGATGCTATTTGAAACTTACTATTATAACTGTTAAATTTAGGGGAGTGTCCAATTGTTGTATTTAGGAGAAGTTCTTATATAGGATAAATTATGACAAAAAGGAGGAGATTGTTAAGATATTTGTTAAAATATCTAATTAATTATTTTGGGTATTATTTATAGTTTGATATATTTGATAAGTGATAAGAAGTTCATACAGGATATGATTTCATTATCTTGGATAAGATAGATTTTAATGGAATCCTACTTGAAATAAAATCTTAAAGAAGATAGGATTTATTGGATATGCACGAGAACAATTTGAGATAGATATATAATGGATTTATAGGTGATTTGTGCTATCTTTGGCAATTGTGTTTCTCTACACAATGTGAATTAATTAGATAGCTCGTCTGTTGTTTTTTACGAGGGAAAAATGTGCAGAAAACAAACTTATTAATTTTGCAGCTCTATTTTTTGTGATGTTTCGGTGATGAAACATATGTTCGTTTGACAATTTTTGTAGCCGTTGTGCGTGGGATGTTTAAGTGATTATTTTGAAGGCTCATAGTAGAATTTTTGTTGGACAACTTCTCATGATTTCAGGTTGATGAAGTTGCGCAGGCAGTTTTTTTTTATACTCAAGTATCACTTTGTTTAAATTATTCTTGTTTTAATCACTTGAGATTTGTTTTCATCTTTATTATGCTATTAGGAGGGAAATATTTTCACGAGGTTTGAGTACGAGTAGATAGTCTCAAAGATTGAGTAATGTTAGCTTAATAAAGCTTTGATTAAAATCATTGTGCTTTGGTGAATGTTGGTTAAGCTGGGTATAGGGCCGTAGATATAAGTTAAGTGTGCCAAACTGTCTTAATAAATTCTAGTTGTTAATTTACTTATTATATATTTGACATTTCTGCTCACGTTTTAATTATGAAAAATTGACAGGTGCTAACACAAATGCTTTCTAGTAAGCAATGGGTTCAATTCAAAACAACTACAACAGAACATATTTATTGTCGAACTACAAACTCTGGGCGTGTCACATCCGGAGTGTAGAGAAGACAATTCAAAAGCAAAATAATGTAAGAAATGCGTGAAAATCCCTCCGTCGTTCCCATTTTTCTTGACTCTGAAAGTTCAGAACAACCTCATTTTTCTTTCAACTCACAATTAAAAGTTGTGTTGTAGCTGTTCAACAACCTTCAAGGGATATATAGTGAAAAGAGAATTTGGGAACTCTCACCCTTTGCGTGAATTGACACAACCCAGCTGGATTTGTGATAGGCTTCAGCTTATCCCATCCTCTTTATCTTCTCCGTTTGAAGAAGATTTTCGGGTGAGATTTTTCTGCTCTTGCATGTTTTTCTGCGGCATTTTAGCTATTAGCGTGTTTTGGGTTGGCTTGCTGCTCCTCTGCATTATGTTGCGTTTTGCTTTTCTTCTCTGCCACGCTGCGTTTTGGTGCTGCGTTTGGTTTTCGCGTTTTGCTTCCTCCTCTTTTGGCTACGTTTTGGTCTTTCTCCCAAGCTGTTATTGTGTCGTTTTTGATTCTTCTTATCTCCTGCATTTTAGCTTTTGTTTTCCCTCTACACTGCGTTTTAGCTTTTGTTTTTCCTCTACACTGCGTTTTATTGGAGACGAGAGTGCTACTCTATGTTTTTCTGATACTGTGCATTTTATTTTATTCTCTGGTGCTTCGGCTGCTACGTCGTTTTCTCTCTTGTCTTCTGTGTCATACTCTTCTCTTACTCCGCGTTTTGCTACTCTTCTCCTACTCTTGGTGCTGCATCGTTTTGGTTGTTGCTGTTAGATTTTGGCGCTATTTATTTTCTGCTGGGCTATTTCTTTGTTTTGGGACTTTCTTCATAGCTGAACTTCAATTTGGGTTAGATTTCTTCTAGATTCTTTTCATTAATTCCACCAAACTTACAAAAAAAGTATTAAATACAATTTAAACCCCCTTTTTAAATAAAACATGAAATTAAATGACTTATGTTAATAATAATATAATGTAATAGTTTAAAATAATATAAATAGAGATGTAAAATATGCTATAGCTTTTACTTGTCAACATGTCTACGTCCTTAACCTATGGATCGCAAATTTTACAAAGTTGCGGATGCAATCGGAAGATCTTTGATTTATCTTCCTTGACTTTTGTTCTAATAAAAAATTACGAGAGTCCCGGATCAAATGAGCTGCTTAATATACACAAATCATTTGCTATTCTTGATCATGATCCTAGATTTTTGAATGTTTTATCCTGCTTGTATATTCCAATTAAAAATTTCTTATAAAAATGAGATACCCTTTAGCCTATAGTTTATATATATGCGTAAATACATTTTGGTGAATCTAAAAAGGACTGTCCACACACTCTGAAGAATAACTAGCTTAGAAAATTAAATATTTCTCATTATTTTAGCTAATTAGGGTATAGCTAGAAAAAGAAAAAACATGAAATGTCTTGTTAAGAAAATATCACGTTAAGAATAACATAGCAATTAAACGAAAATTCTAACATAAAACTTTTAATTGTTATTTTTCGCGCATGTCTAACTTTTTAATTACAACTTAGTTGCGAGATATTTGGATTGGTAGGCACAAAACACAAGTTTTACTAGTTAGACTATCTAGAGGGACAACTCCTACTTTTAATCCATTGAATAGACTAATTGCATCCAGATTAGTAACAAGTGGAAGATGAGCAAACATCAGTTTCAATATCTTATGTGTAGCTTAGTCATATCCAGGTGTAATAACCTTAAGTTGGGTGGGTTTACGTTTGTCTTTTGTTGTATCTGAAGAATATGCTATCATCATTGCGAAGTACGTTAAAAACGCATTAAAAAAAGAGCTTCCTTTTCTTAATCTTTCTTAGTTTTGGTCTTAGAAGCTGATTCTGTATAATCCTGTGTTTAAGTTACTGTACAAGGACAAGGTTCATGACCATTAGAACACTTATGGAAACTGTTCGGAGGATTAGAAAATAAAGTATATGGAAGTACAAAGTATATGGAAGTACACGATCAGTTTATTTTCACTTTTCTTTTTGTTTATCTTTGTTTCTTTAAGACAATGTACACTGTTGACCTATAATTAGGCATGCAATAAGCTTACTTTCACTTGGTCATTTTCCTATAAAGCAGCAAAATATAAAGATTGATGATAATGATAATGATGTTATGTGAGGTGTGCAGTTTCTCTTTCTTCATTCGAAATTAATTTCTTTTGAACTACTAACTTGATATTCTTTAACCTTCTTCTTAAGGAAAGCTCATTGGACAAATTTTCCGATAATTATGAAATAATTAGTTAGTACTCGTGTGACTATTACTCGAAGGGTACATTCAGTTTTCAAATTTATGTGGTAAAAGAAAAACAGAGAGAACCATTTCGTGAAGCTTTTGGAAAAATTAGAATAAAAATGTTAGATTGAACATATACTTTAGCTCATCGTAAAGAAAAAGTTATGTTCTAAATTACCAAAAAAAAAATTATAAATCGGCAAGATAAAAAGGGATATTCAAGGCATTGGCTACAAAGGTGAATGTTTTAAGGAGATTGATGAGAAAAATAACGCGTCCAGATCTGTCAAAAAAAAATTTGAATAAAAATCAGAGATTTATTCCTACGTGTCATTTTTTGCCGAGTTATTGAACACATAAGACTGGTGTTACAAGTTACTACAAATGATGTTTTAAAGAACTCAAAACTGTAGGAGCAGTCATACCTCACATAATTTCCAGTAGCAGTCCATATTTCCAAAGCATACTTAGGTTAAAAAGAGTTAATTGCAAGCTCTCGTAGCTCTTAAATCTATAAAGACAATTTCACAAAATGGTTAGTATTTTTATAGTAGATTTTCACGTCATATGACAGGAGAAAAGAGTTTCTTATCCAATTATCAAAGTTGTATAGATGGACATGTGACATTTGGAGATAGAAAGAAGGCTTCGGTAGTTGGTAGAGGGACGTGAAACATGGATGGACTACCACATCTCAAAAACATACTCCATGTCGATGGATTAAAAGCCAATTTGGTAAGTATAAGTCAATTTTGTTATGATAGTTTATTAGTTAAATTTACAAGTGATAAATGCAGAGTGCTAACTGAACAAGAATAATGCATTATGAGTATCAAATAATCAACAAGGAATTGTTATATGCTATAGGTCACTAATACTTGAAATTCAACCTCTCTCGACAATAATATAGAGCTATGGCATCACAAGATTGGACACATCAACTATGAGCTCGTTAGCAAGTTGAAGAAGTTAATAGCAATGAAAGGTTTACCCTCGATGAACAAAGAAGATGTGTATTGTATGTCAAATGGGTAAGCAAAATTAGAGTGCTATATGAAAAGGATAGATATGTTACTTCCTCACGTATACTTTAGTTAATTCATACGGATTTGGTTGATCCATCACAACATGATAGCATTAGTGAGATGAGATACTTTTTAACTTATATTGATGACTATTCTAAATATACTTGGTTATCCTTTTTTAAAGAAAAATTAGATGCTTTCAACGCCTTTAGAAGCCTGTGAGTGCAGGTTATAAATATAAAAAATATGGCAATGCTGAGAATTCGGTCAGATCATAGAATGGAATTTGAAAATGCAAGCTTCAATGAGTTTTGTTATAAATATGGCATATTACAAGAATTTTTAATGCCTAAAACTCCACAGCAAATGGAGTTACTGAAAGAAAAATAGAGAACTAAGAAAGTGTTAAAATCTGTAAATGTGGTTATAGATGATGCATCTCAAGTGAATGCCACAAGGGCAGGAGAAATCATACAAAACCGGTCATGCGAACTAACTCAAACAATCAACGACACTAAAACCAAAAATTTCCCAAATCTGTAGTTTGTTGTTGTTGAGTAAGTAACCGCACAAACTGATGATTTGGCAGTTACTTCGAATGAGAGATCTTTCAAGACACTCCATGCGAAAATAGTCTCATTAAATGGTCAAAACTTGAGACAAACTGATCTAAACTAGGATCCTCCATCCTAAATCAGAAGAAGTCATCTAATAGAAAATGTTATTGGTGATGTCAGCGAAAGGAAAAAACAAGAGAAAGAAAACAATTTAATTACTGAGAACTTGTAGGATATTTATGCTAAACTTCTTCAGTCGAGCCTAAAAATGTTAAAGAAACTCTGCAAGATGAGTTTTGGACAACAACTGTACAGGAAGATTTGACTCAATTTGCATGAAATGATGTATAAGAATTAGTGCTAAGACCATCGGATGTGAATGTGATTGGAAGAAAATGGGTCTTTCGCAATAAAACAGATATAAAGGGCAACATAACCAGAAAAAAAAAAAAACAAAGTTAGTGGCTCAAGAATATTCTCATATTGAGGGAATAGACCTCAATGAAAGCTTTGCACAAGTAACATGACTTGAGTCTATCAGACAGTTGTTGGGTATACAATGTGTGAAAGGCTCCAAGTTTTATCAAATGGATGTGAAGAGTGTCTTTTTGAATGAGTTTATGTAGGAAGAGGTATATGTTAAATAAGCGAAAGGATTTATTGATTTAGTTCATGCAAATCATGTGTTTAAGTTGAAGAAAGCACTTTACAGTCTTAAACAAGCGCAAGGGCTTAGCGTGAAAGACTCACACAATATCTCATCAAGAAAAGCTACGAATGAGGTCGTGTTGACAAAACTCTATTTCTAAAGAAAATTATATTTGAATTGATGATTGCTCAAATTTATGTTGACAATATTGTATTTGGCTCCACTCATCCTAAGTTGGTAGATGACTTTGTTGAGTTAATGATGCATAAATTTGAAACGAGTATGGTAGGTGAATTGAACTTCTTGTTGGGTTTGTAAATTATACAAGTGAAGGATGATACCTTTGTGTCTCAAACCAAATATGTGAAGAACTTAATAAAGAAGTTTGGACTTAAGAATGCTAGACATGCGAGAACACCTATGAGTGTTTCTACGAAGTTAAGTAAAGATGAGAACGACAAAAATGTTGATATCAAACTTTATCGGAGCATTATTAGGAGCTTATTGTACTTAATAGTATGTATACCAGATATATGTTATAACGTCAAAATATGTTCCCGCCATCAAGCCAATCAAAAAGATACACACTTGATAGCAGTAAAGAGGATCATCAAGTATATAAGTGGTACATCTGAATTTGGAATTTGGCATACATGTGACTCAACGTCTTGTCTAGTCGGGTATAGTGTTGCGGGTTGGGCTGAAAATCTTGATGATAGAAAAAGCACTTCGGGAGGTTGTTTCTTCCTTGGTAACAATCTGATTTCCTAGTATCGTAAAAAGCAAAATTCAATTTCATTATCAACCACAGAAGCAGAATACATTATTATAAGAAGTTGTTGTTCGCAACTTTTTTGGATGAAACAGATGTTGGAAGATTATAGAATTAATCAGGATGTACTAACAATCCTATGTGATAACAAGAATGCTATGGATATCTCAAAGAATCCAGTTCAACATTCACAAATGAAGCACATTGATTTGAAGTATCATTTTATTTAAGAGCTTGTGGAGAACAAAGTAGCTAACCTCTCATATATGTCTACAGAAAAGTAACTGATGAACATTTTTACGCAACCTATCGACGTTGTCAAGTTTGAACTTCTTCTAGGGGCTTTAGGACTTTGTGTTTTACATTATTGTTGTATTATTTCCTTAAAAAAATGTGAGAAGTCAAAAAAAAGGGAAAAACAAAATGTTACGTTTGCATCCAAAGGGATTAAAAATCCTTAAGTCCTCTTCCTACTGCTGTCTGCGCCCTCATTCCCTCTTTATCTCTGTTGACTTCCAAGCTCCCAAACACCCACGTGACTGCATTGAAGACTCATCTCTTCACAACCGTGTGGGTTCCAACTTGGACTTCACTCGACGGTACTGCTCTTTTTCACTCAGCAATAGTGTCATTTGTTGATTTTGTTTTGGTCTCTACTGTTCTTTAACAAAATAGGCAAGAACAAAGAAAATTTCCTCTCTTCGGGTATGGAAAAATTGCAGACTCGTCGTCTGATTCAGACAGAGATTCCTACTGCCGCTAGTCCATCTACTGCTCCTCTGGTCACTAAAAATCAATATGCCCACCTCGAAGAATTCCTTCTGCTCGATTGACAGTAGATACATCAGTTTTATTCGAATTTTATTCATTCGAGGTTGGGCAGAAATGGGAGACATTCACTGACACCGGGTTAGTTCTAGACCACCCTATTAACTTAGATGAATTTCTGTAGTACCGACTGGATATTTTACTATCTAAGAGAACATTACTACAAGTTGCATTACTTCCTGGACATTATGATATTTAATTGGTAAAAGAATTCTACTGCAATTTGCCTTGTGACTTATTATCTAATACTGTTGTGGGTTATAAATTGGTGTATATCAGGGGTAGGGCAATACATTTTGA
>JAOQMP010000007.1:32135146-32153604 GCA_027563575.1 Erythroxylum pedicellare
AAAAGAAAAAAAGAAAAGAAAAAGAAGAATAAAGCATAGTAGCACCAGTTAGTAATGACTAGTTGTAGTCCTTTTTATTCATGTTTATCTCATAATTTTAATTTGAGTGTCCCTTTTACTTGGTACTTTGTGAATGCTTGTAATTAACACTTTGCTATTTTTTTACCTTACCTTTAAACCTAGCCCCATTACAACCCTTATTAAAGTCCTTATGATCTATGAGCTCATGTAATTTGAATGAATGATAACTGGTGAATTTGCAAGCCTATGGTAATGCAATTTATTAAAGAGAGATTTGAGTGAAACACTTTGACCTTAATTACTTGAACGTAAGAGCGAAATCTGTGAGAAGAATTCACTTTGATTTCATAGTTACTTTTGACCAAAGATGTTTTATTTTGACTTTGTTTATTTGTATCAATGAAAAGCAATTATGATGTATATGCAACCTAAGTCTTGCTGGCCCAAGTTAATGGATTGTGTGTACTTAATTTTATGAAGGATGAATTGATAAAGTGTAGTGGTTTGACATGTTTGCTCGAGGGCGAGTAAAGGTTTGGTGTAGGGGAATTTGTTAAGTTGTCATTTTGTGCTTATTTTGTATTCAATTCTTTTTAATTTGTTGAAATTATTATTCAAAATTAATGGAATTATCTCATAATTGTTTTCATATGATTTTCAACACCTTAGAGATGAAATTGAATAAAAAAATGCAAAAGAAACAAAGAAATTTTGAAATTCCAGATTAGCAGCAATTCAGTGACTAAGCGTGAGCACGTATAAGGTTGAAATTAATCTACAAATCTATTTTTAAGATTCAAAATTGAGATTTTCACAATCTTTAAATATCAGATTGCCATCTTATCAAGGGGATCGACCACCTGAAATAGGGGGATACGTTATCTACTGAATATCATAAAAAAGGAGAGAGAGGAAGGATTGAAAAAAGCATACAAGAGAAGGATTTTTACTATTATACAGCTTTAGTTCATACACAAATAACCGAATAAGAACAAAAATCCAATTATCCATACACAATACCCAAATCAATTAGCATAGGATAATATAATCAATTCTTAATGAGATAAAGAAACAACAAAATAATTTAAAAAAATACTTTCCTAGGTCATTGGTGTTGATGTCGCCTCCAAATCGGCATCGGGATGTCACCCTTCCATGAGTCTCTCCTGGAAAAATACTTCAGCCCCAGTCAATGTCTAGTTGAAACCCTTTTTGATTCAGCCCATCCAAGCCACTCCACTATTACTTGATGGTACAAACAAACCTTCAGGTTTATTATCCCACTTACTGCTCACGGTAGCCTCCATTGTTCTACTGATGGGCCAAATAAAGATTGAGGGTTTCTTATTCATGCAACTATTCACCCACCTCTTCACAGGCCTTCACTTGTCTTCAACACTGCGTTAACGCAGCTGCTGTTTGCGTTACGCAAACATATTGTACATTTAATGCACAATGTCTGCATTGCGCGCAAACTTGTCGTGCATTTAACGCACAACGTTTACGTTGCGCGTAACACAGTGCATGCTTGGCGTTTTGCCTGCTCCTTGCTTTTACATTTTCTTCACTTGCACAGTTGTTCTGTCTCTTTTTTCCAACTGCTTACTTTTAAATTTGTCTTCTTCTTTGTGTTTCATTTTTCTTGTCTTTTAATTTTCTTCTTCTTGCTCCATAAGATAAGTGAAAATTGATCTTCAGAAAATAACCCAAATGCAGTACTGTCGACTCACTTCAATTTATTTGCTTCCAAATTGTACTTAAAATCATATATGAATTAAAGTGAGTATCTTCATCATTTTCATGTCATTAATTGCTAAGTGTAAATGGTTTAATATATTAACAATTAAACGCATATCAATAACTCAAGTATTTAATCAACTAAGAACCGAACGACGATATACTTGAGATAAAATAAAGACTTCCTATGTTTCCGCTTCTCGAAATAATCCTTCAATTGAAATGATCCATCCCAAATTCAACAGCTTCAATTAAACCATATGGAAGTCTAGACAATGGATGAAGACTCAGATGAAGGCGTCTTTAAGAAACTAATAAGCTGAACCACTTCACCTTAGCTAACTCTTATTCACTTCACCATGGCTCTCTTCACCGTAACATATATCACACAAAAACACGTTATTCAACTGTGCTAAAAAACGTACGTCCAACATAATATCTTTTTTCATTAGCACTTAACGAACACACACACATCACTTCTATTGCCTCACGCTCAACTGTTGCTCGATACCGCACCAACATTAAAAGAGATTCACCACAGCTGTTTGTTTTTTGACAATTAACCCACATAAACTCTATGCCACACACACCATCTTCACTTTAACACCCACTGCACACACACACCATCTTCACTTTTTACACCCATTGCACCTCTAATTGCTAGACACTCATGCAGGATACACACCAACACTTAACCCACGCGCAACACTAATATATTTGTTCAGTTATTAACCCCACTATTTTGGATTGCCGCAGTGTATGTGTTTTTCTCAATTAACAACTAACACACACCTCCAGCACTTTGTTACCTTAGGTAACTAAGATTTACTTTGGTTGTTGGTCAAATATATGCATAATCCACATAAACAAATAGAGTCCTACTACAACCACGTAATAATCACATCCCAATTCAAACATGTAAAATAAAATTCCTTTTTCTTCTCTCTATAAAATCCATGCAAAACATAATTCAGTTACCAACATGATAATAGACTTCAATCCAAGATACGATTCTTTTTCAACCAGAAGATTATCCATATGCCTTTTAAATCCAAGTCATTATCCAATTAATATCTTATATGTCCAATTAATAAATAATGTCAAAACTAATTATTTAAATATATAACATATATCCTAACAATATGACTACAGCTTGGTTTGATGAGGATTTTGAAAGTCTTGAAGAAAAATGCACATCATGAATTATATTATCAGTACAAAAGGTTGATAGTGCAATATTTCAAAGAAGTTGAAAAGTCTAAGAGCAATGATGCATCTCTGAAAAGTAAGATTAAATCATTAGAACCAATAAATGAGAATCTGACGACCAAGAATATGTCTCTCAAAGTTAAATATAAGCAAAAGGTCTCTGAAAATGAAGCACTGGAAGAAAGAATAGTTAAGTTGGAAAATACGTTGCTAAAAAATGATTTTAAAAAAGTGAGACTGTTGGAGGAAAAATTCACCACCTTAGAACTTGAGAAAGAGAAAAGTGTTAGAAAAATCTTATCTCTAGAAAAAGATCTGGCAAATTTTGTTGATAGAAGGAACAACCTTGATGCATTGCTTGGTAGGGGTAAATGCGTTTTTGATGAGGTTAGAATATGATACAATAAAAACAATAATATCAGGCCTTACAAGAATTTCTTTGTCAAATCCAACAGTACTATAGTTAAAATAGTAGGAACCTGATACATGGTAGAAATTATATTAATTCTCACTCATCTGTTTTATGTTTCTACTGTGGTAGACATGGTCACATTATTCATTATTGTAACTTTTGTAAAATGGAGAAATTATCTCAAATGTATATTTGGAGATCAAAAGGCCAAGCTACTAACCTAAAAGGACCTAGAAAAATTTGGGTTCCTAAAATGAGATAATATTTTTTTGCAGATATGTTTCAAAACAGAGACAAGAGAAAATCAATGGATAGTTGATAATGATTGTTTAAGGCACATGACAGGTGAAATATCATACTTCAACTACATTAAAAAAAAAGATGAAGGCAATGTTGTCTTTGTAGACAAAAATAAAGCAAAGGTCATCGGAGCTGGTAAAATTGGTAATTCCAACTCTACCTCTATTAATAATGTTTGCTTTATTAATGGTTTGAAACATAATATGTTAAGTGTGAGTTAACTATGTGAAAAAGGTTAAGTGATTTTCTATGCATCTCATTATGAAATAGTCGATATTCATAATAATAATATTGTGTTTGTTGGTCCTAGAAATCAGAATATATATTGGTTTAACTAGAACATGTGTCCTCACAAAATGTTACGTGTTTTGTCTCCCTAAAAAAGGATTCATTTATCTGGCATAGGAGATTCAGACATGCCAGTATGAGCATTCTATCAAAATTTTCCAAAAATGAGTTAGTAAGAGGACTACCAATCTTAAAGTTTGAAAGCAATCAGGTTTGTGAGGCTTGTTTAAAAGGTAAACAAGTTAGAAGCAACTATACTCCTAAAAATATTGTGACTACTAGCCGACTACTTCAACTTGTACACATGGATTTGTTTGGTCCTACTAGGACTCAAAGTTTTGGTGTAAACATTACGGTTTTGTTCTACTAGATGATTAGTCCATATTTATATGGGTTTACTTTCTAACAAATAAGGATGATGCTTTTGAATTTTTTGAGAAGTTTTGCAAAAAAATTCATATTGAAAAATGATATTGCATTACTTCAATTCGAAGCGATCATGAAGGAGAATTTGATAACATAAAGTTTGAAGACTTCTGTGACAATAATGGTATAACTTACAACTTCTCATATCTAAGGACGCCTCAGCAAAATGGAGTTGTAGAGAGAAAGAACATAACTTTGGTTGATATGTACAGAATCATACTGTTTGAAAGTGGACTACCTCATGGACACTGGGCAGAAGCAGTATCTACGGTATGTTATGTACTTAGAAAATGTCTCAAAAGACCCATTCTGAAAAGACTCCCTATGAGCTGTGGACAAGAAGAAAACCAAATGTTGCTTACTTTCGAGTATTTAGCTGCAAGTGTTTCGTTCTAAAAAATGGAAAAGACAATCTTGGAAAATTTTATTGCTAGATCAGATGAATCCATCTTTTTGGGCTACAATAGTGCAAGTAAGGGATTCAAAGTCTATAATAAAAGAACAAGGAAAATAGAAGAATCAATACATATGGTATTTGATGAAGCACTATCGTCGACACTATCAGTTGATTTAGAGGATGAAGAGCACCCCCTGGTCCTTAAAAATAAATCAAACACTCTAAATACAATACCTTTGGAATCAAAAGATTAAGAAGGTCCCTCTGAAGCTAGACCAGAGTAGGTTCCTTCCTCTCAGTAAGAGCCTATGTAAAGAAAAACACCTAGAGAATGGAGAGGTCTTGATACACACCAATACATTCTGAGAGATCCCTCTAAAAGTATAAAAACAAGATCATAATTCAAGAGTAACTTTGTTACTCTCATTTCACAAATAGAACCAAAGACCGTTCAAGAGGCCCTTACTGACAAAAATTGGGTTTTAGCCGTAAAAGACTAACTGAATTAATTTGATAAAAATAAAGTCTAGAATCCAATACCTCGTCCTCAAAACAAATCAATCATTAGGATTTGATGGTTTTTTTGAAACTAACTTGATGAAAATGGTAAGGTGGTAAAAAGCAAAGCTAGACTTGTAGCTTAAGGTTACAATCAACAAGAAGGTATTGATTTTAATGAAACTTATGCTCATATTGCTAGTTTGGAATCAATTAGAATTTTACTTACCTTTGCATGCTATAGAAGTTAAAAATGCATTCTTAAATGGTAACATTAACGAAGAAGTATTTGTTAAGTAACCCCCAATTTTTGGAGATGAAAACCACCCGGATTACGTGATGAAGTTAACCAAAGCTCTGTATGGCTTAAAACAGGCTCCTCGAGCATGGTATGAAAGGTTAAGTAACTTTCCGCTTGAGAATAACTTTGAAAGAGTAAAGGTCGATAAAACCTTATTTCTTAAAAGAAAGGAGAATGATTTACTCATAGTGTAAATATATGTTGATGATATAATATTTGGTGATACTAATCCATCCTTCTGTGAAAAATTCTTAGCATTAATACAGGAGGAGTTTGAAATGAGCATAATGGGAGAATTTTCATTCTTTCTTATATTACAAATCAAATAAACAGAAAAAGGAATCTTCATTATCTATGAAAACTATACGAAAGAACTCATCAAGAAATATCACTTTGAGAATGTCAAATCGATTGGTACTCCTTTGTACACTGGAATTAAACTTGATAAAGACAAAGAAGGCAAAGCTACGGATGAAAGAAAGTATAGAGAAATGATTAGATCACTACTATATCTTACAAGATTAAGACTAGACATTATGTTTATTGTGTGTCTTTGCACATGCTTTCAATCAAATCTAAAAGAAAGTCACCTTCAAGTAATGAAAATAATCTTTCGATATCTCCACAAAACTATGGATTTTAAACTATGGTATCCAAAAACTAATTCATTTGATATAGTGGGATATTGTGATGCAGATTATGCAGGTGATAAGTCGATCGAAAAAACACAAGCGGTCACTGTCAATTTCTTGAAGGATGTATAATATCTTGGTTTTGCAAGAAGCAAAATTGCATATCACTTTCGAGGAATGAAGCTTAATACATAACAATAGCCAGCTGTTGTGCTCAAATCTTACAGATGAAGCATCAACTACAGGATTTTTCTGTAAACTTTTCTCATATTCCTATATTATGTGATAACACTAGTGTTATTAATCTTTCTAAAAATCCTATGCATCATTCAAGGATTAAGCATATAGAAGTCAAACATCATTTTCTTAGAATCATGTTTTAAAAGGAAGCATTGATCTTTTGCATGTTAATATTGAAAATCAAGTAGCTGACATTTTCACTAAGCCATTTTCTGAATATAGATTTTACATGTTAAGAAAAGAGATTGGTATGTGTAAACTCTCTGATATTATTTCTACATGGATTATCTCTGCTACTTGTCATTGCATTTCACAGGCTCCTTCTATTGTGTTTCCTTGCAAACTCTCTCTTAGTCTAATGGACTCCTTCTAATTTTAGAAGGCTCCTCTCACTTTAACAAAGTAGGGTACACATGTCCTAAAAGGAAATAATTCGGCATCGGTTCAGCTTTAAAAAACGTGCTTTTAGCTCTAACAAGCAGTTGTACGGTGCTGACAGAAGATACATAGATGATCACACTTCCTGTATTAGCGTATGACCATTCATCTTCACACGAGATCAACACTCAAGAATCATTTAAATTTACTAAAAATAGATCTCTGTCAGGAAAAAGTGCAAGAACATATAGATAACATACAAAATCAGCTTCACGATATGTAGATCCTGCTCAGAAAAATCTCTGAATCCGTCTATTAATTATGTTACTTTTTGCATGGCTCATTCATACTTATAATATTATCTTACATATCAATATATTACTTCACCTTCTCCCTATTTCTTTATTTTTTATTTTTGGTAATGACAAAAGGGGAGCTTATGTAGACATATTTTTTTGCATATATATGATATGATTTCTTGACACTACCATGATTATATCTGTGATTGATTCTATTATGAAAATATGTGATACATAATTGATAGGCTCCTTTCTTAAGAGGCAGACTTCTTCTAATTATGTTTGAACTCATAAAAGTCTCAGGTTTCCTTCGAAATCATCCATTATCTTTTTAAATTTTCAAAAATATATCTATTATTTCTTATCATCATCAAAAAGGGAGAGATTGTTAGCTCAAGGTTAATATTTAATGATTTTCTTGATAAACAACGGTATAATTCTTAAAAGGAAATAAAATCGTGGAATAATTGTTTTTCTTCTTGCAAGAACCTTTTTTATAAACTTACCTTATTAAAAAATGGTTTATCCGAAAGAATCTTACTTATCATATATTAGTCGCATGATTACTGGAAGATTTTTGACAAAGATGTCATCGAAGTTATTCGAAATTAAATCCATCTAGTGGACTAAGGAGCAAGTGAAGTAATGGCTAGTTGAAAAAAAAGCCTACTTAAGGAAGAGCCACTAATTTTGCTCATATAGATCAGGCTTTTGAAACAAAACTATAGCATAAATTCTTTTGAAAGTAATATCATTGTAAAATCTCTTATGCTTTAGAAAGTGAAAATATTTTAGAAAGATTAGTGTAGCTCATATCGAGCAAACTTCATTTTCTCTTGAGAGCTTGTAGAGGCTAGCTAAATACTACTAGTTTGGAAGGTTGGAGGACTTTGAAAAATATTAACTTGTGAGCTTGGAGAGGCTTGTCAAACTACTACTTGTTTTTAGTGAAGTACTCAAGTTGGATACTAGAGGACTGGATGTAGGCTTGGTTGTAAGCCATCTAGTATAAATCAATTGCATCCTTCTCTCTCTTCTCTTAACTTTTATATTTTTGCATCATATTGTGTGTGTGTTCATTTCAGCAAGACGTTCATTCATTGTTATAATAGGCTTCTTCTGTTTTCAACAGGCTAAAGGATCCTTTTATTTCAACAGACACCTTCCATTTTAAATTTGCTTTTAACTAGATTTATTCTTTAACAGGCTACTATCATCTGACAAGCTCCTATTATTTTTAATTTTTAACAGGCACCTACTTTTATCCAAATTGAAAGTAGTTTGTGAAAATTTTTTAAGTCACACACAATTCACCTCCCCTCTTACATGTGCTTGCTTTATCAAATTTTTTGATAATTATGAAATAATTAGTTACTCTTGTAACCATTACTTGAACGGTACATTTAGTTTTCAAGTTTATGTGGTAAAAAAAGAGAACCATTTCGTGAAGCTTTTGGAAAAATTAGGAAAAAAAAATGTTGGAGTGAACATACAATTTAGATCATTGACAAAAATGTTATAATTTTAATTTGGGGTGACTTATTATTGAGTCTATGATTATGGAAGTTAGCAGAAAATAGTCATTATTATGTTTTCCAAGCCTAATTACATAATTTCTGTGTGCATATGGTCTTGCTCGGGCTGATTCTACTATAATTGGGCCTATATCTTGTCTGAATATCTCACCTTGCGTATTAATTTTCAACAAGCAAGCTCCAGTAATCGACTTACCTACTCCTCTTCCAGGCTATCTTAACCATCTGCTACATCCACTGTTAATATTAATAGCAG
Source organism: Erythroxylum pedicellare (assembly GCA_027563575.1). Classification (NCBI taxonomy): domain Eukaryota; kingdom Viridiplantae; phylum Streptophyta; class Magnoliopsida; order Malpighiales; family Erythroxylaceae; genus Erythroxylum; species Erythroxylum pedicellare. Next base: position 32,144,076 of record JAOQMP010000007.1, read on the forward strand.
TGTCGCTTTCTTTGTTGAAAATAATCAGATTGAGGGAGTATTTCAAGCGGGTTTGGATGCTCTTCGCCAACTTAGCAGCGGGTTCTTCACTCCGTTTTTCGTAACTCTTAGGCATGATTTTGGCATTTTTTCCTAAGAAGGAGATTTGGATTGTTTATCATTTTTTAAGATGATATTTTTTGTTTTTTTGCATTATTGGTGGCTGGAACTTGACAATTGTGATGCTATTTAAAACTTAATATTATAACTATTCAATTCAGGGGGCGTGTCCAATTATTGTATTTAGGGAAAGTTCTTATATATAACAAATTATGTCGAAAGAGGGAGATTGTTAGGATATTTGTTAAGATATCTAATTAATTATTTTGGGTATTATTTGTAGTTGGATATATTTGATAAGTGATAAGAAGTTCACTTAGGATATGATTTCATTATCTTGGATAAGATAGATTTTAATGGAATCCTACTTGAAATAAAATCTTATAGAAGATAGAATTTATTGGATATGCACGGGAACAATTTGAGATAGATATGCAATGGATTCATCAGTGATTTGTGCAATCTTTGGCAGTTGCATCTCTCTACACAATGTGAATTAATTGGATAGCTACTCTATTGTTTTTGGTGAAGGAAAAATGTGCAGAAAACTTATCAATTTTGCAGTTGTATTTTTTGTCATGTTCCAGTAATGAAACATATGTTCATTTGATGATTTTTGTGGCCGCTATGTGTGGGATGCTTGAGTGATTATTTTGAAGGTTCATAGCAAAATTCTCGTTGAACAACTTCCCATAGTTTTGGGTTGATAAGGCTACGCATATAAAGGAGTGTTTTTTTGACTCAAGTTTCACTTTGTTTACATTATTCTTATTTTAATCAATTGAGATTTATTTTCACCTTTATTATCATTTAGTGTTGCAAAAATTTTCTGTTGATGTTAGCATGAGGTGGTCATGCTATTAGGAGTGAAATACTTTCACAGGGTTTGAGTACAAGTGGATCGTGTCAAGAGTTGAGTGGTGTCGGCTCAGTAAAGCCTTGTATAAAACCATTGTACTTCGATGAAAGTTGATTAAGCTAGATGAGGGGCCTGTAGACGTAAGTCAGGTGTGCCAAACTAGGTTACCAAATTTCAGTTGTTGATTTATTTATTGTATATTTGATTTTTCCACTCACATTTTAATTTTGAAAAATTGACAGCTACTAACACAATTGCTTTCTATTAAGCAACCGTCAGGTTCAATTCAAAGTAACTGCAGCATAACACATTTATTGTGGAACTACAATCTTTAGGTGTTTCACATACCAAGTGTAGAGAAGACAATTCAAAAGCATAATAATGCAAGAAATGCATGAAAATCCTCCATCATTCCCATTTTTGACTCTAAAAGTTCAGAACTGTTAAACTACAATACTGATTACGTGGTATCCTATAAACTTCATCAAATTGGAGCCAGCTGGGAACTCATATGCTAGCTAGAAAGATCAAGTTGTTCACAACTTAGGCAAGATGCAAGCTAACTGGACATTTTTGATGAGCTAGAAGTACTAAAATTATGTACGAAATTGATCAATTGCTAGTTATTTCATTAAATTAAAAATTACTAAAACTATCTACTATGTCGGCAATAGCTATTATAAATAGGATATGTATGTTCATTTGAAGTGCGTGTCTCTAAGAATTAGATATGAAAGAGTGAGTGCTAGAGTAGGTGTTGGTGAAGAAAATTATGAGTTAGTGTCCTTATATTTTTACTCTTATAAAATTTTCATTATAATAAAATTATAGTTTGTGTTTAACCCACTAAATATTGCTCCCTCCAACTCAACAAGTGGTATCAGGGCAGGTGGTTAGGGACCATCGTCAAGTTATCTGATCGAGGTTCAGATTCTAAGAACAAATTCTTTGCTCGTTCACAGTCAAGGATTATGGGGTGTTGATTAAGGATCAATAAGGAGACCACTCACACTAAGGAGGTTATACGAACGCCATGGCAGATTTAAACAACATTGGGAGCATTAGAAAGTTCAACAATCAAAATTATAGTTTGTGGCAAACATGTATGGAGTCGTACCTACAAGGTCAAGACTTATGGGATATTATTGGTGGAAGTCAAGCCACACCACCACCAAAGAACCAAGTTGACGCACTCAAGAAATGGAATGTTAAAGCAGGGAAAGCATTGTTTGCCATCAAAGCATCAGTTGAGGAGGAGATGCTGGAGCACATCAAGTGTGCCGCAACGCCCAAAGAAGCATGGGATATACTTGCTGCTTGTTTTTCAAGGAAAAACGATATGTGACTTCAACTATTGGAAAATGAATTGATGTCTATCCGACAAAGTGATATGACAATCAACCAGTACTTTACAAAAGTATAGTTGTTATACTGTGGAATTTTAGAATTGGATCAACAATCCAAAATTGGTGATGACCAGATAAGAAGAATTACCATCCATGGATTGAAGCCTGAATATGGAGGCTTCATCACTGCAGTTCAAGGTTGGCCAATTTCGCCCTCCATAGAAGACCTGGAGAATTTATTATCTAACTAGGAAACTCTAGCCAAACAAATGGCTGGAGTTTCTCTAAAGCATAAAGATGAGACTGCACTTTTCAGTAATAAAGCAAGAGAACGGCCACGAGAATGGAATACTGAAAAGGCACAAAGTGAAAAAAATAGAATCAAACCAAAGATATGGAATAACGAAGGCTCGAGTTCAGGGGGAGTTCAACAACTTCGGAATCAAGGAAGTCGACGTAATAATCAACACCAAAAAGATGAATGCTATAACTATGGCAAGAAAGGACACTATGCAAGAGACTGTTAGTCAAAGTAGAAATTAATAGAAGGAAATGCAGCAACTTAGAGCAAGTCGAAGGATGGGGACAACAGCGAAACTGAATGGGATGTGCAAGCATCACCTGCATTTATAGTTGATACAGGATATCCAACTGAAGCACCAGAATCAACTGCATAAGAACAGGATGATAGTTCTAAAAGGTAAAATATTGTTACAAGCCTAGTAGCACAAGATGTAGTCAATAGCAAGTAAGTCAACTGCAGTTGATTATGATAAAAAATGGATCTTTGATTCTAGTTGCTCTAACCATATGATAGGAGATAAACAGAAGGTGCAAAATTTGTTGGAGTACAAAGGGCAGTGGATGGTAGTGACAGCAAATAATGCCAGATTGCCAATCACCCATATTGGTGATACTAAAATTAATTCAAAGCATGGTTCAAAAGAAGTCCAGTTGGAAGGTGTATACCATGTGTCAGGAATAAAGAAAAATCTCTTGTCCATACCACAATTAACTACCACAGGCAATGTTATGGTGTTTGGTCCAAATGATGTCAAGGTATATCGAAAGTTAAAGATTATTGGCACACCATTTATGGAAGGGGAAAAGCTTGACTCCGTCTATGTGATGTCCGCTAAGTTCACGTATGTGGATAAGACACGAAAAAATGATACAGCATATCTATGGCATTAGTGGTTAGCACACGTCGGCTGTCATAAATTAAAGGAGATGATAACAAAGTTAATGATGAAAGGACTTCCACAACTTTATGTTCAAGATGATGTTATTTGTGCAGGTTGCCAATATGGTAAAGCACATCAGCTACCATATGAGGAGTCAAAGTTCAAGGATAAAGAACCATTGGAGCTTGTTCATTCAGATGTATTTGGACCAGTGAAGCAGCCATCAATCAGTGGGAATCGCTATATGGTGACATTTATTGATGATTATTCAAGATATGTTTGGGTATACTTCATGAAGGAGAAATCAGAAGTTCCGACAAAATTTATGGAGTTCAAAGAAGAAGCTGAAAATGAGATTGGTAAGAAAGTACAGCTTACGTACAGATAATGGAGGAGAATATACTTCAGAAGAATTCTCTGAGCTTTTACAAAAGCACAAGATACGTAGAAAACTAACTTGCCCTAGGACTCCTCAGCAAAATGGCGTAGCAGAAAGAAAGAATCAGCTTACAGAAGCATGATACATGCTAAGAATGTTCTTGGTTGATTCTGGGTAAAGTGCATGAAGACAGCTACTCATGTAATCAATCAGCTATCTCAACCAAGGCTTGGATTGATTTCTCCATTTCAAAAGCTATAGCACCTGAAACCCACTATGAGCCATTTTCGTGTATTTGGTTGCGTATTTTATGTGTTTATACTAGACCATCTTTGTAGAAAATTCGACAAGAAGGCAATTAGATGTATATTTGTCAACTACGATAATAAAAGGAAAAGATGGAGGTTTTGCAATCCTACAACCAATCGGTGCTATGTTTCTAGAAATGTTGTCTTTGATGAAGCATCATCATGGTGGTCTCCACAGAAAATAAAATTGCTTGACTCTAAAGAAATTGAAGAGAAGCTTCAGGAAAATTTTGGTGAGTCTACATAAGAAGAATCAAGTTCTAAAGAATAACTTTACCCAGAAAAAGGGAAAGAGAAAGAATGTCCTTGGCAGATAGGTGTGCATCACTGAAGTTCAAAAGAGGAGCATATACAAGAAGAAGTATCAACAGAACAACAACTGCGACAATAGAGTAGACAAAGAAAACCAAATCCAAGATATGCGAATGCAACATTAAGTGAAGAATATCATGTTCAAGAACCAAAGTCTTTTGGGGAGGCATCTCAAAATGATAATTGGCAGAAGGCGATGGAAAACGAGATCTAGCCTCTTATGCAGAATCAAACTTGCGATTTGGTGCCTGATCCCAAGGATGTAAAACCCATATCTTGCAAATGGGTTTGTAAGCTGAAGACTTGCTCAGATGGGTCAATTGAAAGATATAAAGCTTGACTTGTTGCTCGAGATTTTTCGCAACAGTATGGACTGGATTATGATGAAACATTCAGTCCTGTGGCAAAGTTTACCACTGTTCGTGTTCTACTAGCGTTAGCAGCTAGCAAGTCTTGGAAGCTTTGGCAGATGGACGTAAAGAATGCTTTCTTACATGGAGAATTAGATCGAGAAATTTACATGGATCAGCCTCAGGGGTTTGAGAGCAAGACTTACCCACAATACGTGTGTAAGTTAAGAAAGGCCTTGTATGGTTTAAAATAAGCACCGAGAGTATGGTATGGAAAGATAGCAGAATTCTTGGTCAGATGCGGATACACAATAGCATCAGCTGATTCAAGTTTATCTCTCAAAGTTCAAGATGGAAAAAGGGTACCAGTCCTTGTATATGTTGATACCTCATCATTGCTGGAGATGATAAAGAGGAAATTCAACGAACGAAGGAGAATTTAGCAGTTCTCTTCCAGATGAAAGAACTAGGAGAGCTTAAACATTTCCTCGGACTAGAAGTGAATCGTACAGAAGAAGGTCTATTTCTGTGTCAACAAAAGTATACCTCAGATTTATTGCAAAAATTTGGAATGTTTAACTGCAAGCCTATATCAACACCAATGAAGGCAAATGCTAGATTATGTTCAGTAGAAGGGAAAGATCTTGAAGATGTGACTATGTATCGACAGTTGGTAGGTAGTTTAATCTACTTAACTTTGTCTCGATCAGATATTTCCTATGCAGTAGGCATGGTTAGTAGATTCATGCAGAATCCAAAGAAGTCACATTTGGAAGCAGTTCGAAGAATTCTTAGGTACGTTAAAGGCACACTCGATCGTGGTATACTATACAAGAAAGGTAGTGAATGCAGAGTTATCGACTATTGTGATGTTGATTATGCTGGCGATCATGACACACGTCAATCAACAACAGGATATGTATTTAATCTTGATTCAGGAGCAGTTTCTAGGTGTAGCAAAAGACAACCAACAATTTCGTTCTCAACTATTGAAGCAGAATATAGAGCAGCAGGGGCAACAACTCAGGAGAGTACTTAGCTTATACAATTAATGAAAGATCTCCCTCAATTTACAGACTATGTAGTGTTATTATATTGTGATAATCAATTAGCAATCCATTTAGCTGAAAATCTGATATTCCATGCAAAAACGAAGCATGTAGAAGTACATTATCGTTATGTATGAGAAAAGGTACTTCAGGAAGAAATCAAATTGGAGAAAATTAATACAGAAGATCAAGTTGTAGATATATTGAACAAAGGGCTCAATGGAAGTAAATTCACAGTATTTCGAATAAAACTTGGAATCACGCAAGGATAAATCAGTAAGTCGGTGTTGAGGGGGAGTGTTAAATTACAACACCGATTACATGGTATCCTAGAAACTTCATCAAATTGGAGCCAGTTAGAAACTCATATGCTAGCTAGAAAGATCAAGTTGTTCACGGCTTAGGCAAGATGCAAGCTAACTGGACATCTTTTATGAGCTAGAAGTCCTAAAATTGTATACGGAATTGATCAATTGCTAGCTGTTTCATTAAATTAAAAATTATTATAACTATCTATTATGTCAAAAATAGCTATTATAAGTAGGATATGTAGGTGTTGGTGAAGAAAATTATGAGTTAGTGTCCTTGTATTTTTCCTCTTGTAAAATTTGCACTATAATAAAATTATAGTTTGTGTTTAGCCCACTAAATATTGCTCCCTCCAACTCAACAAAAACAACCTCAATTTTCTTTCAACTCACAATTACAAGTTATGTTATAGTTGTTCAACAACCTTCACCCTTTGCATGAATTGAAATAACCCACCTAGATTTGTGATAGGCTTCAACTTATCCCATCCTCTTTATCTTCTCCATTTCAAGAAGATTTTCGAGTGGAATTTTGCTTCTCTTGCATGTTTTTCTGCAGTATTTTAGCTACTAGCGTGTTTTGGGTTGGCTTGCTGCTCCTCTGTATTATGTTGCGTTTTGCTTTTCTTCTCTGCTACACTGCATTTTGGGGCTGCTCTTGGCTACGTTTTGGTCTTTCTTCCAAGCTGTTATTGTATCGTTTATCTTTTTTCTTATGTACCGCGTTTTAGCTTTTGTTCTTCCTCGTCGCTATGTTTTATTGGAGACTAGAGTGCAACTCTCTACTTTTCTACTAGTGTGCATTTTATTTTATCCTCTTATGCTTTGGCTGCTACGTCGTTTTCTCTCTTGTCCTCTATGTTTTGCTACTCTTCTCCTGCTCTTGGTGTTACGTCGTTTTGAATGTTGCTATTTATTTTTCTACTGGGCTATTTCTTTGTTTTTGGACCTTTTTCTGGGTTGAACTTCTATTTGAGTTAGATTTTCTTCTAGATTCTTTTCATTAATTCCACCAAACTTACAAAAATATTAAATACAATTTAAACCCCTTTTTAAAAATGGAATATGGAATTAAATGACTTATGTTAATAATAATAAAATGTAGTAATTTTAACTCAAATGTGTTATGTAAATAATTTTAAATAATATAAATAGAAGTGTAAAATATGCTATAATTTTTACTTATCAACATGTCTACGTCCTTACTTAACCTGTGGACTGCAAATTTTACAAAGTTGTGGATGCAATCAGAAGATCTTTGATTTATTGTCCTTGACTTTGGTTCTGATAAAAAACTGCGGTAGTCCCAGTGAGATCAAATGAGATACCCTTTAGCCTATAGTTTATTTATATATGCGTAAATACATTTTGGTGAATCTAAAAAGGGCCGTCCACACACTCTGAAGAATAACTAGCTTAGAAAATTAAATATTTCTCATTATTTTAGTTATTTAGGGTATAGCTAAAAAAAGAAAAAACACTTAATGTCTTGTTAAGAAAATATCAATTTAAGAATAATATAGCAATTAAACGAAAATTCTAACATAAAACTTTTAATTGTTATTTTTCGCGTACATCTAACTTTTTAATTACAACTTAGCTGCGAGATATTTAGATTAGTAGGCACAAAAGACAAGTTTTACTGGTTAGACTATCTCTAGGACAACTCCTACTTTTAATCCATTAATTAGACTAATTGCATGCAGATTAGTAACAAGTGGAAGATGAGCAAACATCAGTTTCAATATCTTATGTGTAGCTTAGTCATATCTAGGTGTAATAACCTTACTTGGGTGCGTTTATGTTTGTCTTTTGTTGTATCTGAAGAATATGCTATCATCATTTCGAAGCACGTTAAAAACGCATTACAAAAGGAGCTTCCTTTTTCTTAATCTTTCTTAATTTTGGTCTTAGAAGCTGATTCTGTATAATCGTGTGTTTAAGTTACTGTACAAGGACAAGGTTCCTGACCATTAGAACACTTGTAGAAACTGTTAGGAGGATTAGAAAATGAAGCATATGGAAGCACACAATCAGTTTGTTTTCACTTTTCTTTTTGTTTATCTTTGTTTCTTTAAGACAATGTACACTGTGGACCCATAATTAGCCAAGCAATAAGCTTACTTTCATATAAAGCAGCAAAATATAAAGATAGATCACGATGAGAATGATAATGATGTTATATGTGGTTTGCAGTTTTCTCTTTCTTGTTAATTTCTTTTGAACTACTAATTTGATATTCTTTTAACCTTCTTCTTAAGAAAAGCTCATTGGACAATTTTTCGGATAATTATGAAATAATTAGTTACTCGTGTGACCATTACTCGAAGGGTACATTCAGTTTTCAAGTTTATGTGGTAAAAAAAAAAGAGAGAGAGAGAGAACCATTTCGGGAAGCTTTTGGAAAAATAAAATTAGAATAAAAATGTTGGAGTGAACATATAATTTAGCTCATTGTAAAAAAAACTATGTTCTAAATTATGAAAATTTAAAATATCAAAAACTTTAAAATAAGATATTAATTTATTATTCCTATAAATTATGTTTAGCAAAAATTTTTAATAAGTAATTGTTGTGGTTGATTTCTAAATTCCATACAAAGTTTCTTATGCTTAATTTAATGTACCATCTTTATTCTTATACTTGAATGTTCAACATTCTCCTGGACAGCTTATCTCGTTGACATGATCATGAGTAGCATTTGCTGATAAAACAAATACACGCAAGGGGGAGAGAATTATATGTAAAAAAATTCGTAAGTTTTTCCAATTCGTATAATAAACAGATTCTAGTTAACAAATTAAAACAATAGGAGCATGTCAGATAATAAAGCATTTTAAATAACAAAAGCCTGTTAGGCGATAGAAGCCTTTTGTAGGATAGGATCCTGTTTAAGCGAAAGATACCTGCTGAATGATAAATTCTGTTAAAATAATTTAAAAATAGAAGACGTCTTTTAAAACTAAAAGGAACTTCTTGTAAGTTGAAAACATAAAAGAAAAAAAACCTTTTATAAAAGTGAAGGAGCTTTTTGCTAAAAAGAATACAAACACAATATAATGAGGAAATTTAAAAGTTAGAAAGAGAGAAAGAATGACACAGTAAATTTGTACTGATTTGGCTAACAACCAAGTCTACATTCAATCATGTGTATCTAACATGAGTATTTCATTATAAAAATTCAAGTATTAAATTTGACGAGTCTCTCCAAACTTACAAGTATATATTTTTCAAGTTTCTCCAACCTTCCACACTCGAAGAATATAACAAGCTTCTAAAAGCTCACACAAAAATAAAATGTAAAATCAAAAGTAAATTCTCAAATAACAGAGTGA